>MU176776.1:113898-154119 GCA_016696395.1 Antechinus stuartii | reverse complement strand
TTGATCCTTGTAAAATTCAGATGAGTTTTGCATGTCTGTTGCTATCATTTACTGGTCATAATATATGAACAAGGAATTTTCTAGGAGAAAATTCAAGTTATCAGCAGCTATATGAAACAATGAAACAATTATTAATAATTGGAGCTCTGTAGTTTAAAACACCTTTGAATCCTTCAGATTGGTAAAGTTTATAAAAGAGAAAAATGGTACTTGTTTGAAGTTGTTGTTGAAAGCTCGACACACTACTGAATTGGCTCATCTGTTCTGGAAAGCAATTTGGAATTATGCTTCAAAAGTGAGTAAGCCATATCTATACTTTAATAGTCATATCACTACTAGATATATAGCCAAAAAAGATTTCTTTAATGGAAAAGAAGCTATGTTAAAAATATTTATAGCAACTCTTTTCACAGTACCCCGAAACTGGAAACTTGATGTACTTTTATTGGGGAATGACTAAACAAATAACAGAATATGAATACAATAATATTATGTCATAAGAAATGACAAAATGTACCATGAACCAGAAAACTAGGAAGATCTTTTATGAACTAATACAGAGTGGAATTAGTTAAACTAAGAGAATAATTTATACAATAACAATAATATTACATTATTTGAAAGGTTTTAAAACTCTAATAAGTCCAATGACAAACCACAGGTCCAGAAGACTGAAGATGAAACATGCTACTTGCTTCATGTCAGAAAGATAATGAACTTAAAATTCAGAGACAAATATATTTTGGAGCATCCCCTTCATGGGAATTTGTTTTGCTGAACTATATATATTTATCATAATTTTTTTTTTTAATTTTACTGCTATTGTTCAATCTAGGGGAGAATATGGGAGGAACAGATTATATATAAATATGTATATTTATGCATAAATATATGCAAACATATTTATAGATAAATTCTTATCATTTATTGTATAAACTGCACAAATAATAATAGGTATATAGCATATAGTTCATAAAGCCCCTGCATTTTCCTCTATTTTGTTCTGAGTATAATATAAAAGAAGAAAATTCAACATCTGGATTAGAAATTAAAAATTTTAATAGACCAATATATCAAAAAGACTGAAATATATAACCCAAGAAATATAACTTAGGAATTTCATAAAGTGAAGCAGACAAATAGTTTCTTACTCCCCCCCAAATCTAAAGGGACAGAAAGGCGAAGAAGACACTGAAACATCAACAAGTCCATCAATGGTTAATAGAGATATTACTAGGGAAAACTGCTAACTTCCAGAGTTCAATTAACTTAGTTCTTATCACCTCATCCCCACTTACCTTTACACAATTTAGTAAACTGCCCTTAGCAAAGAGTTTTTATTACTTCTCAATTTTTCATTAAAGTTGTGAGTGATGCTACTGCCACGTGAAATCTTCCCTGAATGGTTGATTCAGGTACTAAGTTAAAGTACCCATTATCTAAATCTTCATTATCATGAAGATTGCAAGGAACTAGATAGGAAGCATGCCAACACCACTCATGAAATTCCACATCTCATCCTGAGGAGATCACAGCATCAGAGATTTAAAGATGGAAAGGCTCTTATTTCACATCGTCTAACCCTATATACAGGTGAGGATACAGGTCAGTAGAGTTTAAATAATCTGCCCAAGGGAACCCAATAAATGGTAGCTAGGATTTGAAGTCAGGTCTCATATAACTACAAGTTCATCCCTCTTTGGAATACACCATGATGCCTCCTAAGACAAGATAAATAGTTATCCTGTATTAATACTAAAAGATTCTTATAGAAATTGGGATAAAGAAATAACAAGATCTTTATAAATCCCAGATATTTTTGATGGTTCAGCGTATAATTCTGTTAATGGCGGGCAGCAATGATCAGATTTAACCAGTGATTAATTATTGATTCTTCTCATTAATATAAGTAACAAGGGCTTGGACCCCAACCTAACAGAGTCTCAAAGCTGTTGTACAAAAAGGAAATCCAGTCATCACTCTTCCTTTGTGAGACTTATTTTTTCTTTCTTCCCTAGTCTCTTCCTTGGATTCCAGCTAAAGTTCAAAGACCTAGAATTGGAACAATCAATGGAAACCACATAGTCTCATCTTCTCATCCTACCAATGAGAGAAATTAGGCTCAGAGAGATGAAGGAACATGCAGGTAGTTGGCAGCAAAGCTGAGATGAATAATGATGTACAGAATTAGTAATGAAGATGGCAGAGCTAACTGAATCACAAGTAATCAATAGGTATAGTGGTTAGAGTATTGGACTTAGAGATAATAATATATTTAGCTCAATGGTCAATTAGGTTGTGAGGATCGTACCACTCCCTCGCTCAATGACCTCCTGTTGCTTCCTATTACTTCCAGGATCAAATATAAAATCTTCTTTTTGAATCTTAAAGTTCTCTACAATCCGGTCCTTTCTGACCTTTCCAATTTTTTACCTTACACCGATCCACATGCTCCATGATCCAGCAATATTGGCTTCCCTGATATTCCTTGTAAAAGATATTTTATATCCCATATCCTTTGCAATTTTACTGGCTGTTTCCTGTGCCTAGAACTCTCTCCCTCCTCATTTCTGCCTCCTGCTTTTCTTCAAATCTCAACTAAAATCCTTCCTTCTGCAAGAAGTCATTCCCAATTCCCTTTAATTCTAATGCTTCCCCCAAGATTATGTCCAACTTATTCTGCTCATATATAGTTGTTTGCATGTTGTCTTTCCCATTAGACTATGAGCTCTGTGAGGTTAGGGATTTCTTGCTTGCTTTTCTCCCGAGAATAATAAAATATCTGGCATATAGTAGGCATTTAAAATATAGTTTTTAAAATATTGTTGATATCATCACTTGACCAAATGAGAAAATATGTAAGATGCTTAGCAAACCTTAAAGGGTTATACAAGTGTTAGCTATGATGATGACTTTGATTTATCATTTTTATGTATGTTGCTGGAGAGTAAATAAAATCAACACAATTCAATAACTTTTATTAAGTATTTACTACACACCCACACAGTGCTAGCTAGTAGGAAGACAAAAACAGTAAGAGACCTCTAAAAGCTTACTTTCACTTCCACTCCTCTGCTTATAAACTCTCCTTTAATATAATATTGTTTCTATGTAAATGCTAGCATAAGTGTGATAAATATAACTATGCAAAGAAGAAAAACTGGAAATTTTTTTTTCCTACTTTGAAACACAAAGAGACCAAAAACTCACCATTGCAAATGTACTAACAGTTGGCTGTTTTTCTTTTTTCTTGCTTTTTTTGCTAGAAGAACAAATAAAATCAGAGAAGACATTAATCATTTTACATTTAATAAAAGAGAAAATATACAACTCCAGCCTGGTCATGACAGAAAATTAAATTTGTGTGTATGATTACATTAAAAACCATTGATTTCATCACCAGCAGTTGATGCTAGAATAGTTGTTTCTAGTTTGTTTATTTAAAAACATTCAAAATTCCCAGAATAATTTTCATCTATGTTTCCCACAGAAAATTTCCCATATATCCTACTTGGAAGCTGACACTGTATGTCACATCACCATGCCCAAATAGATGAAACCTCAAGGAATATGTTTACCACTCTCTAGATATATTAAAAATACATTGGTAGTTTATTTTAATTTACTAAAAAAATCAATTTTTAAAAGTCAAAGTTAGCTAGTAAACCATTCACACATTTCCTCACAGTTCTGTGGGATGAATCATAAAAGGTATTATTATTTCCTTGTTATGGAAATTGAGGCTTTGAAAAGCAAAGTCCATTGTACAAATTAATATCTGAAGCAACAAATCTAGGTGTATGGACCCCCAGGTCCAGTGGACCTCCCATAATTACTGCCCTTCATCCTCCACCTCAAAAAACCCAACAATCTCAGAATAGTATGACTAGAGAGATAATAGGAAACACCAAAAGGAGAGTTGAATAGTCAATTTTTCAGTCTTCTCTGATTGTTTATTACCTTGCTAATGCCTCATGGGGAATAACATTACACTAATATCTAAAACTTAAATGGGAGAGAGGAGCCAGGAAAATTACAAACTACTTAAATAATTCAGGCCTAAAATGATTTCTCTCACTTAGAAACTTAGATGATTCTAGCTTAGGTTTTCCGAATATTTACATCAAATATCTCTTCTTCCCTTGGGTCCTCATAGGTAAGAGATGTGATACTTATGTCACATAAATCTATCTATCCCAAGAACAAAAACAAATTAAACTGCTCTCTATGGACAGTGCATGTCATGAACTCTCCTAGGCTCAGGTTCACCTGTAAAATTGGGATAATCTAATGCCTACCTCACAAGGGTATAATGACTTCATGTATGAAATACTTTGTAAACTTTAATGCACCATTTGTCAGTTGCTATTAATAATTATTTAATATATTCCTGAAACCCATTATACTGATAGAAGTTAATACTAAAAAGATTTGTCTTTCCCCCAAAAGCACAAAAGCAAACATTAGGAGGAAAAAGACAATACTAAAACAGCTTTCCCTGAATACAAAATGATATAATTACCTTCAAAGAAGATTAACTTGCATAATTAATTTTTTTTAAATGTTAATGCTTAAAAAATAGAATTGTCAGTGTATATAATATTTCTGGAAAAAAAAAAAAAAGGTTAAACGAATCATCTGGAAGAGGTCTAGAGACGGAGCCTGATAAAAACAAGAGTTATATCTTGATGGCCTAGTTTATATGCCACCACCAAGGAGCCAACCCTAATCTGTCCAGTCAAAGGGCTCTCCCCCCTCCTCTAAAATCTAATAGCACTCTGCCAGTACCACTATAGGGCATTTATCATATACCATTTTAAATTCCAATTAATACATAATATATATTCATATATTTATCTCTTCTTTTACTTCATAGTCTCAAAGAATCTGTTAAATCACACTTGCTCCAAAATCTGCCCTTTCTCCCAGCACACTGCCTTGAACATGCCTTCTATGTGGGGTAGAAGGAGAAAATAGTATGAAAATGCTGGATAAATGAATATTCATTTGTATTGAAGGGACCCAGAAATACTTCACAAAACTATTTTTTAAATTTTTTAAATAAAGAGATAAATGGTCACAATCCCAAATGTCTTGCCAAAAATAAATTAAAATGGGTGGCATTATCAAAAGATAAAAAAGATATTCATTACTTAACTTTGTTTAGAGTCAGCATTACTATTTAACTCAAAGCAACAGATCTTTAAAAAAAAAAAAAAGGATGAAGACTATGAAAAACCTGATGGAAAATTAAGAAATTTATTTGTAGGTAATTTCAATTCTGGGGTTCTAACAACATTCTTGTCTAAAATTTCCTGGGCTGAATTTTATTAACTCTAACCACAACTAGTTCTCTAGAAATATATGTCTTAAACATGTTTACAAAGGCTTTTAAAATTTAAGTAAAGCACCCTCCCATCACAATTATTCATTTTAAACTTGAGGGTCTTTCTTCATATCCCCAGAACTTATTAGTACAATTCCTGGCATGTAATAGACATTAATAAAATGTTTGAGTTGATTTATTTATGTCAGGTTTTTTTTCTGAAAATTATAATAAAATTCTTCTAAATTTAATCACTTTAAAACCCGCTAATAGAAAGCACTTCTAAGAGTAAGCCTGGGATGGGTAATGATGCACAGATTTAGGAATGAAGGCAGAGCTAACTGAATTACAAGTAATCTTTTGATCACTAAAAATCACTTTTACAAAGTGAAGCCTCTTTCTATAAGGTAAACAAATCACCTCCCTAACCTACCAATTCATCTCTGGATTTTTGCCATTTATATTGAATTTCCGTATAGAGGTACAGATACTAAAAGGAGCTCCAGGATGCTTCAAGACTCTGAGCTATCTATAAAGAAACTATAAAGAAATGCCCACATTTCCCGTTCTTAATGAGATAGGAGCTACTAGTTTGCGACCTATGCCTTATTTTAGCCTATCCAGAGAAACTCAAAATTAGTATTAGAAGCTCATATAAAAACCTTCTTCACTTCAAGTTTTTCTAATGTCATAGCTCCCATGTTCTACTAGCAGTGCACAAATTTTTTCAGTACATTTTATTCTGGTCAAACTATAAGAAATGGTGCCAAAGCATCTATATAATTTTATAAGGGGGAATTTTTAGACCTTAATTCAATAGCCTTATAGAACCATCCCCTTGATCCTTAAAGTGTCCTATTCTGCCAAAGAAGCTGAAATATTTTGAATGACATTCAAATGTCCTCCTGTTCGGAGAGAGGACAGATGTGTAACAAAGCCATTTTTTGCGTTAGAATTTTATTTTTACCTTTACAATACCGCGTCACCGTTTTTTCTCTTACACTCTAATAACAACCTTTCACAATTGTCTCAAAACTGCCCCTGAAGTACTGCCTCATTTCTCATCCTTTACCTCACCTACATTTGGCCTTAAAACCACAAATTCTGCTTTCTCCCGCTTTCCCTTTAAGGATTTCTTCCACAAAAGTCAGGGATATTTGTCACCACTTAAAAATACAATCGTAGAATTTCCCTTACTTATATCATCTCTTTGATATATTTCATTCCGGGGAGTTCGTGACTATGCATATTTGTAGCATAGGGCTGTTTTGCTCCTGATCAGACAGGAAACTACAAGTTCATTTCCAAAGTAAGGCTGAATGAGAAAGTTAAGCAAGTTAACAAATATTCAAAGATATGCGTGCTAGTTCCCAGAATCACATGCGTCTTAAATGAACCTCTTTTCAACCACAGGAAACTATTTTAAAATGATGTTGATTGTTGTTGTTGTTTTTTTAACCAAATTAGGAAATAGACCTGAATTATTTTCTTTAAAGACAAATTTATCCTAAGAATGGAAAAAAAAAAAAACAACCCTACAACCTTTCGCTCTCAGATATCGAGTCTGTCGTCTCTTCCGTGAGGCTTCTCGCCGATCCATTGCTACCGCCTTCCCAACTCATCTCAACCTTAAAAGAAAATACAGAGAGAAAAACAGATTAAAGCCCATTTCTTTTTCATGGAAAAGAAAAACTAAAGCGATGGGAAGCATCCCATCATATCGTGGCTATGAACAAGATGCCTCCTGTCCAACACCTTCACTGGCCGAGCACTCCCTCCCGCCCAGCCGGAACAATGCGCTACTAACGCGGATCTCGCTGTTAGAAAGGGCTAGAGAGAAAAGTCCAGTCGCCCCGGGGTTCCCCTGAGGGAGGGGAAACTACACGCTCAACTTCTCTTCAGGAGCACGCGTGGGACTAGAATCCAACACTGCTCCCCTCCCCCTAGTTCCTCCCAGCTCAGGCCAGCGCTGCGCTTCATTTAGTGGCCAGGAGGTCCCAATGAAGGGCTGGACAGACGGGACTCGCCTTAGGATTCCATCTGAGCCTCAGTCCGCTCACTTGTAAAGTGATCTCTGCTGTTGTAAATACTAGGAGTCGAGTATGTCCCAAATTCACCTTTCCCCTTTAAATCTCAGCCGGTGGAAAGGAAAGGGGGCCGGACTTTGTTCAGAACCTCTTCGCCTACCCCCTCCTCCACCTCACCCGCGGTACCCTAGACAGTTCGTCAGTGTTGCTGAAGACCCCTTTTTCTCTTCTGTTTCCTCTTCCCCCTCCCAGCCCCCGTTCGATGTTTCCAAGGACTTTGGGTGTACTCCGTCCCGGGAAAGCAGGACCTCGCGGGTGCTGAAGCCATGCCTCGGAGGCTCTGACATGGAGCTCCTCCCCCACTCTGCCGGAGCTTAGCCCCGTGGCAGATGTAGTAATCATCATAATTTCAGAGGCACACGTCCGCCACCATCCTCTCTCCAGTCCCCAGGGACTAGAGAGTCCGTCCTCCTTTCTTTGGCCGCGGTGCCACTAAGTTCTCTCCTTTCCCTCTATCAGCTCCCCGGCTCTCCGATTGCCCATCCCTGAGCCATGCCCTCACCTGGCGTCCGCTCCCTCTAGTAGCCTGTGGAGGTTCAATATTGGAAGAACCGGCAGAGCAAAAACCCTGACGTATTCAACCATTCCCTTGATCCTTAAAGTGTTCTATTCTGCCAAAGAAGCTGAAATATTTTGAATGATAAAACACAGGTAATAATCACTGAATACATCTTTTTAAAAGGTAATAATATGTACATTAAAATTCTATTTTAACTACAATACAAGAGTATTGAGGTGTTATGAATTTTGCCTAGGGCAATTATGCAAAGATCTACACTTACCTTTGTTTTTCTACACACTTTCTGGCAATCTGCAGAAATCTAGGAATTCCTTTCTTAGAATGTTTTAAATGTTTCAGATAAAATATATAGGAGGGTTGAAATAGTTGAGCTCTAAAATCCTTCCAGCTCCAAGTCTATCATATGGTGTGTGCTAGGATATCTATTAATTTCCTATAACTCTCCCCTTTCCTGAAGATCTTCATTGAATTTTCTTTATGGTTAAATTCCCCAGCCTTCTTCTTTTTTTTTTTTTTTTTTTTTTTGTCAGTAATTTAGGCTAATAGCACTTTTCAAAAAACTTTTATGGGTAATTTTAAAAATTAAAACATAAATATTTTTGTTTTCCTTGGAATTACTGCTATCTCTAGAAAGCCTCTTCAAATTAAAACCAATTTACTGGTATGATATTAGCACATGAAAGGAGCAGACATAACACATTTAAAATTCAGCTCAAATAATCTCCTTTTTTTTTTTTTCCTAATTTCTCTTCTTAAATTTCACCAAGAGAAATACAATGTTTTTGTTGCAATGAACGTAAGCAAATGAATAGTAATTCTTCACTCCATTTTCTGGCTCTTGTTTTTTCTCCAACTTTCTTTTGTTCAGTCATTTTTAAAAGCTGTATCTGTTTCTAACTCTCTCTGGGTTGGTAAAGCTATTGGAGTGGTTTGTGATAAACTTCTCTACTTTATTTTATAGATGAGGAAGTCGAGGCTACCATAGTAAAGTAGTTTGTCCAAGGACACATAAACTAAAAGGTGACTGAGATTTGAACTCAAGAACTTTCTGACTATCCTTGTATGCCACAATTCTTTTTAACTGTCCTGACTCAGTTTCCCTGCATTAGTTTTCCTTGTCTCAGTTTCTTTAACTGTTCTGGCTCAATCCCCTAAGCTGTAAATCCCTCTCTGGCCCATTAAGACTGAGGACTATAGCTCTAAGGTTATAAATTGTTAGCAAGATAAACAAGAGAGTAGACCTCCTGATTCTTTTCTGTCCTCAAGAATTTACAATATCTCTCTAAATTATTCCAAAATACCTCACTGATATCTTTATTTCTGTGTATTCAGACAACCTGTCTCTGAGTTTTTAGGATTTATGGTCTCCCCCGTCCTGACAGAAGTTTTCTCGTGTTTCTTACCCCTTCCTTTGTTTAGAGAAAAGGTATTTAAGAAGTTGGGGTTCCTCCATTCATGGCTGGATGCTGTCTGCTGGATTCTTTGAGATGACAGTCTCCTCCAGCCCTGGGACCAACATGGGATTCGTTGGTTCCAGAACATCTTTATCTCTGTCTGACTGGATAATTTGAGACGAGAGTCCTGTCCAGTCAATTATACTCTCCATTAATAAAATATTTAAAAACCTCTCCTGCCTCAGTTCCTCCAGCATTACATCCCCAATTGCTCAAATTTCATATGCAACTTTAAGCTTGATTAGTAATCTTCTTGACTTCTATCATCATTTTGCCTCAACATTTCTACCTGGACTTCATAAATCTCTCATCTGTACCAGATGAGTCACTTATCAACAAGGACACATGCCTTCGTGCTCATTGTCAAGCTTCCTACCTTTTGCTTGTGCTGTGTCCCACCCTGACATGTTCTTTCCCCGTCTGCTTACCCAACTCCTGCCCACTTTTCAAGGACTAAGTTCAAATTTCACCTCCTTACTTCAATATTACAAATAATATTAGTCTTTCCCTTCTCTGAATGATTGAACTCTGGATAGTCTTCTGAACGCTATGGTACTTTATTATATTAATAAAAATAGATATTCATTCACATAGCTCTTTAGGATTTACAATATACTTTTCTCACTACAAGGTCCTGTGGTGAGATAATATTGTTATGCCACAGTTCTCTTTTAGTGTCCTGACTCAGTTTCCCTAATTATCCTGACTCAGTCCTGCCTCGGTTTCCCTGCTTCTCAGTTCTGCAAAACCTCCCTTCCCTCTTTATCAGCACACTTGATAGAACATCAGAATGCCTCTCTCCATCCCAAGCTATCAGAATATCAGATACTGTCTTATCAAGATGGCTCTCCCCAAGTCTGGGTTGCCTCTCCCTGATTATGTCATCTCTCTCTCCCTTGGCTCACCCCACCCTGACAGTCCCATTCCCTATATCTCAGCACCCTGACTCCGCCCCTGCCTCAGTCTATCCTCTGTATCTGTTTTCCAGTGTTACGTTTTGGAGGTTTCCCACGGAGATGTTAGAAAATGAGCAGGATTAGAGATGAGACTTTTGGGTCTCTGACTTGGACCTCAGGATGGCTGCGGATTTGAATTCTTGGCCTGGGGAAGTCAGGCTCCCCTGGATTTTTTTTTTTTCTAGAGCCTCCAGGAAAGAGAGCAGTTTCCAGCAGACAACTGTGCCTGAAGCCCCCTAGTAGACAGCCCCATTTCGGCCACAGGAGAGTTTGGTTAGTACCTTTTGGGGTTTCTGTTCTGTTATGCTAGCATCTGGATCCCCAGAATCATGAAATGCTGATGGGCATAAATTCTGGGAGTAGGGTCTTCTGGACATGAGACCCCACCTGGGTGTCTAAAACACATCTGGTTCTGTATGCCAGTTGGCACAACTCTGGGCATTCTTTTTTTAAAGACACCATCTGGCTAAAAAAACCAAAACTCTGGAGGGAGCTGACAACTTCCCTCAGGGCCAGTCTAAAATTTCTAGATAGCTCCTGGTGTTAAATGTTTTGTTTCATTATTTTGGCCTCTCGGTCATGTCCATATGATTTATGTGACTTGTTTCTGTCACTTGTTTGCCTGTCCTTTTGGTTCAGAGTTCTGCTAAATTAAGAAATTTGGGAATTGGTCAAAATTTACTGATGATTTTAAACTTTTAAAAAACTGGTACTCGGTAAATTCAGGTGTGGTTTGAATGGAGCTACCTTAGGTAAGGCCTCTGGAAAACAAAAGGAGTTTATGCTAATTGCTTTGAACTTGGGCTGGAGAAAACATATGATTAGAATGATTTTTTTAAATTGTGGAAATAATTTTACTGTTCCCTTTGCATGCCAGGTTTGTTCTGAGTATTCTTTTGGGCAGTTTTAAATTGTGAGAAATAATTTTTACTGTTGCCTTTGCAGGCTAGATTTGGTCGTCTTTGAATGCAACATCTTAAGAACTTGTTGGAGTGAAGTTCTGTTAGCTACTCCAGCTACTGACAGCCCAGTTAAGCCTGGGGGGGGGGGGAGGTTGGCTCCCCTTCCCTCCCCCTTGTCTCTTTGGAGGTGGAGTAGGGGGAAAGGCGGCCATGTGGAATTCTCCCCACACACAGTGTGTTCCAGCATCTTTCTCCAGAGACTTGGCTTTGGCAAAAGATTTCAAGAGATAGGCCCCTTTTAAGTTAATTGAGCTATAATTTGGTAAGACTGTTTCTAAAGGTTTAAAGGACATTTTAAAGAATCTTGCAGATTCTTTTCTGTAGAATTAGATATTCTGTATAAGTTTAATTGATTGTATTCTGAGCCCATCATTTAAAGGGCTTTTTATTATTGTGCCAAAGTTCCCTTTTGATCTCCTGACTAAATTTCCCCATTGGCCTATGTAGTTATTCTACCTCAGGTTATAACCTTTCCCTCTTAGTGTTTGATGAGATAAAGGTCTACTTCAGTTTCTCTACCTCAAAACCCCAGGCTATAATCATTCCCTCTTAAATGGTTGATGAGATAAAGGTTTTATATCTTTAGGTTATAGACATTCCTTCTTAATTTGACAGGATAAAGGTTTATCCATTTTGGATGTCATTAGAATATCAATGATTTCCCTCCATTGTGTCATCTTAGGGACCTCCCCCGCAATTAGATTATCCCCATCCAGGTACCTCCCCCATTATATCATTGTTCTTGTTATCCCATAAAAGAGTCTTGCTGTCTGACATTCAGAGCTGGATTCTTTGAGACCATAGTCTCGTCCAGCCCTGGGACCAAACATGGATCCATTTGGTCCCAGTATCTCTCTCCATTTAATAAACTATTGAATTGGTCTCTAATCACTGTCTTGCTCAGTGTCTCCGGCATTACAATTTGAGTAATAGTTTTTCCTTGTCCTTTTGAAAAATGTTTCTGTTAAAGCCTAGAGAGACTTACATGAACTGATGTTGAGTGAAATGAGCAGGACCAGGAGATCATTATATACTTCCACAACAATATTATATGATGATCAATTCTGATGAACGTGGCCCTCTTCAACAATGACATGAACCAAATCAGTTCCAATAGAGCAGTAATGAACTGAACCAGCTGCACCCAGGGAAAGAACTCAGAGAAATGAGTGTGAACTACTACATAGACTTCCCAATCCCTCTGTTTTTGTCCGCCTGCATTTTTGATTTCCTTCACAAGTTAATTGTAGACTATTTCAAAGTCCGATTCTTTTTGTGCAGCAAAATAACTGTATGAACATGTATACATATATTATATTTAACATGTATGGGTATACCTGCCATGGGGGGTGAGGTGGGAGGAGGTGGGAGGAAGGAGGAGAAAAATTGACAGGTTTTGCAACTGTCAATGCTGAAAAATTACCCATGCATATAACTTCTAAATAAAAAACTATAATAAAAAGAAAAAAAGAAAGTTAAGAAAAATGTTTGTTAAATATGAAAGTTCATTTGTGAACTTGATGAAATCAATTTATTACTGTTATCAATATGAGGTTATGGCATTTCTGAAAGTTTAATATTTGTAAGAACCTCTTGCATTCTTTTAGGTGATATTCGGATGTTCTGTATAGGATATTCTAAATTTTAATTGGTTGTATTAGGTCATTCTAAGGTCATTTGAAAAGCCTTAGAAAATGATATATTTTTTGTCCGTTTGAAAAAGTTTCTGTTATGGACAATATGTAATTTGGAATATTTGTCTATATATTGGGTATTTTTTAAAGCAAATTGATTTGTATGTATAATGTTCACGTATGGGATATTAGGATATGTCTGAGACTTGGTTAATAGAATTTGTTATTACAAGTAAATTTTTAAAAATAACTTTTTATTGACAGAACCCATGCCTGGGTAATTTTTTTTAAATAACATTATCCCTTGCACTTACTTCTGTTCCGATTTTTCCCTTCCCTCCCTTCACCTCCTCCCCCAGATGGCAAGCAGTCCTATATATGTTGAATATGTCATCATATATCCTAGGTACATTATCTGTGTGCAGAACTGTACAGTTCTCTTGTTGCACAGGAAGAATTGGATTCAGAAGGTAAAAAATAACCTGGGAAGAAAAACAAACATGCAAGTAGTCCACATTCATTTCCCAATGTTCTTTCTTTGGGTGTATATTGGGTATTTTTTAAAGCAAACTGATTTGAATGTATAATGTTCACTTATGGGAACATCTGTTTAGATATGAAAGAAGTGAACTGACTGAGACAAATTCATACTGTTAAAAATATAAGGTTATAGTAAATACCTGTTTAGGATATGTCTGAGACTTGGTTAATAGAATTTGTTATTAGAAGTAAAATTCTTTGGACAATTAGCAGGGGTCCTCAAAGTATAGCCTGCGGGGCAGATGCAGCAGCTGAGCACGATTATCCCCCTCCCCCAGGGCTATGAAGTTTCTTTATTTAAAGGCCCACAAAACAAACTTTTTGTTTTTACTATACTCCGGCCCTCCAATAATCTGAGTTACAGTGAACTGGCTCCCTATTTAAAAAGTTTGAGGACCCCTGACTAGAGCAAAAACGAATTAAAACTATTTTATCCCGTTTTGCTGAAAGTTAAGTTTTAACTGCTTATATTATGGTTGTGTCCCTGCCTTTTTTCCTCCTGTAACTAATTTCTATTTATCAGAGCAATGGTCAATATAAACTGTCAATGCAATTCAATTATGTCATATCTTGCTATTTCCAATCTGGTTATATGTTATACCTGGTTATATGGAATCATTATATCCTAAATACTTGGCAAATGGTTTTTTTATCCTGGTCATCTATCTGTTACTGAATATTTGTGTCTGTGGATATTCAGGTTTTTAAACTGCTATTTTATCTATTGGGAAGCTACTGGGAAATTCATACTGGCCATTTCACATTTTGTATCAGTCTGTTCTAACCTTTATTTCTAGATTTTGGTCAAATACAGGTATTGACTTGCTCCTCGATCTGCCCATCGCCTGACTTACGCCCTCTTTGGACTCCTCAGCATAAAGCAGTTTATGAGAGACCACTGCTCCTGATGTAATTTGGACTGATATAGGGAGGTGGAATTGTTAAAATTTTAACTGTATTACTGTGTTTAAGGTTTGTTAAAACTGTTTAACTATTGCTATATGTTAGAGGGATTTTTAGGAAACTTACTACTTTGTTATGTATAGGAATTGGGATTCACTCTTAGGATTTATATGTGCAATAGTCATTTGATAATTTCTTTTCCATGTAAAAAAAACTAAAGAAGGAAACTGAAGCTGGTCAGGAAATTGGAAAAAACTGATATATAGTTTGGGGTTGCCTGCCTTGGCCTAACGGCATAATTTGCTCAGCAATCTGTTTCCTAGTAGCAGCTCCTGTTCTATCAGAGGGGACAGGTGGAGCTACTCCAGGCCCTTTTGGAGTCCCTGACAGATTTGGAGTGCCGCTCTTAGGGCAGCAGGACTATCCTGAACACTGCTACTTAGCAGAGGCCGAGTTTAATGCACAAATGACCACAGACCTAACTCACAGTGAACTGTCCATCTCAAACTGTATTCTCTGGCTGAGATGCTCCCCAACTGCAAAAGACCTGAACAGGGAGGCCTGTGTGTCTCCCTAAATGAGGAATGCTGTTTGATGCTAATTCTGGGGTTATCAGGGAGAGACTGGTCCTTACCACAAGTCCTTGCATTTTTCTAGTTTTACTTTGGTTTATTTCCTTTTCATAGGGTTGATCAAAATGATGGTGCTAAGACTTTATAAAGGAAGGAATATTCAATGATTTGAATATTCAGGAGAGAGAGAGAGAGAGAGAGAGAGAGAGGAGTGTTATGTCACAGTTCTCTTTTATTGTCCTGACTCAGTTTCGGTAATTATTCTGACTCAGTCCTGCCTCGGTTTCTCTGCTTCTCAGTTTTGCAAAACCTCCCCCCCTCTTTATCAGAATATTTGATAGAACATCAGAATGCCTCTCTCCATCCCAAGCTATCAGAATATCAGATACTGTCTTATCAAAATTTATCCCCCTCTCCAGTGGCTCACCCCTCACTCCTGCCTCAATCTACCCTCTGCATCTGAGCCACATGTATATATGTTTGCTGGATTCTTGGAGACCATAGTCTCATTCAGCTTTGGGACCAAACCATGGATTCATTTGGTCCCAGTAAATCTCTCCATTTAATAAATTATTAAATACTCTCTTATCTCTATCTTGCTCAGTTTCTCCAGCATTACAATATAAATATTAAAAGTCACTGACATTAACCTTATAAGCTTTACTTAATGTTTTGTGGCATTATCTCATTTGATCATAACAACACATCTTCTATACTTCCCTCTTTTTCTCAAGGGCACCATCATTTTTTATGACCTCAGAATCATCTTCTCGTCCTCATTCAGTTTATCTAATGCATTGTCAAGTCTTGCTGATTCTATCTTCATTATATCTTTCTAGTCCATCCCTTCTCTTCACTTGTAAGACCACCAACCTAGTTGTCAAGGGCCTTGTAACTTGATCAGTCTCTTTGCTTCAGGTCTCTCCCTATTTAGAACTATTCTCATCAGGACTATCAGGGAGATTCCTGAAGCACAAGTCTGACCATATCATCCCTCTGCTCAGTAAACTAGTGTTTCCCTTTTACCTTTTGGATCAAATATCAGTAGCTACTTAATCTATATTGAGATAGAATCTCCAGTATGATATACCTAATAGTTATCCAGCCTCTGCTTGAAGTCCTACAAGAAGAAACTCACTCCTTGAAACATCTCATTATACTTTTGTATAGTATGAATTATTAAGGAATTTTTCTTGACATCAAGCTGAAATAAGGTTCTTTGTAACTTCTTCATTACCCTTGATTCTGTCGTCTGGGGTCAAACAGAACAAATTAAATCTTTTTTATATAAAAACTCATCAACACTTGAACACAGCTATCATGTTCCCTATGAATCTTTTTTTTTTCCAGATTAACTAGATCTATTTCCTTCAGCTGTTCTCATATCACTCTCTCTTTCTGTTTTATTTACTGGGGTATAGCTTTTTCCCCTTTTAGATTTTAAGGGTTTTTTCTTACTTGTTTTTGTTCTCCTGGCACAAAGTACCAAGTCAATGAATGTCCACTGGAAAAAAATGAATTGATTTAAAAACTCTACAGATATCCACTTTTATCCTAACTCCTCATAAATCATTAATTTCAGAGCCTATTCAGGATAGATACTCAGATATCCAAGAAAAATGGACTCAGTCAATTCATGTTATTTTCCAGAAAATAGGCATTCTCATACATTTGCCTTTTCTTCCTTTTTTGTTAAATGAATTGTTAAAATCAGTCACTTTTCAGTGACCATACACTTCATTTAGGAGATCCCTATAATATCACTACTAACAAGGATCCCTTCACAAGAAATTTTTCTTTCATTTGACATCTGAAAGGTGATGCAAAGGGATGCTTGCATCCCTACTGCATGTTTCCCTGGTTTGATTGCATTCAAGAAGCTGAATGATGGCTATTGTAGAAATATATGATCAGAAAAGGAAATGAACCAGTTCTGCAGCTAGAGTGAGGGAAAAAATACAGACCACTTGAGTGCATCAGTGATAGATAAATACATGGATGATAGATCAACAGATGATAAATTATAGATAGAAAAACAGATGGGTTGGTGGATGGATAGATGGAGGGAAATAGCATGGATGAAGTATTTGCTATATACCAGATACTGTGCTAAGTGTTGGAAATGTAAATTCAAACAAAAAAGACAATATCTACTCTCAAAGAGCTTATATTCTAATAAGAGAGGGCAATGTAAAAGACAGAAATAGAAACATAAGAGAGAGTTACATGTAGTGGAGTATGCTGTGGAGATAGCCAAAAAAAAACCAAATGTTGGCCTGACAAGTCAAAAGTTCACTTTGCAGAACTGAGGGATCCAGGGACAAAATCCAAGATTGAAATAAGGGAAGTGGAGTTCGGATAGCCTGAGTATACATAGCTACAAGAATGCAAAAAATCCTAAAGGAAGGTCTCTTGCACTCTGGGCAGATTTCTGTGAAGGATTTATGGGAGAATCTAGACTAGACAAGAACAACAGAGGGATGAGAAGGAATAGATGGGTGCTGATCTCTACCATCAGAAGCATTAACCATATTAAAGAGATCATAGATCCAGTGTAGTGTTCTCTTTGGCTTGGTTCTCCTGGGGTCTCTGGGAGCCTTTGGAGGTCTCTGGGGCAGTCTTCCTTTCAGTTTAGTAATCACCAGCCAGGTGTTAAAGTCAATCCTTTCTTGTCTACTTGCCTGGGGCTGGGCAGGTTTCTTAGAGATCTTGCTGAGTCTTGGCTTCAGTGGAGAAAATGCAGGAGAGCCTGCCACAGTGCTGATGAAGATGGAGTGAATCTCTCTGCCTCCAGTCCTCTGCCTTCTCTGGTCTCTCAATCTGGCCGAGTTAGTCCGAACGTATATGCACTCGTATCATAGGTGTGAATCTTGTAGAACTATATTAAGTACATGTACTGAATTAGAGAATATTAAGCACCCGGCTAAACAACCATTGTCTCTATCAATTCCACTGACTTAACACCTTGTAAGAATCCTTATTTCGAGTTCAGAGTTCTGGCCCTAATAATTTAGTGATAAATGTATTGTTTGCTTAATATATCATTTTAGTGAAAGGATGATGCAGAACATGTTCAAGGCTAGATAGAGTAGAGGATGTGGATTACTCAACTTTAGGTAGTCACATCACATTTCTCAAAGCAGAAATGTCCATACAAGGCTAAACATCTTATTCTACATAAACATAATATAATGATCTGATGCATCAGCCTTGAAATTAGCCTGTTTTATTTGGTTAATATCCCTGAATGAAATTATATTCTTATATATGGAGAATCAAATATCTTCCCTTCATAATACTTCCAAAAGAAGTATTAACACTATCAATTAGACGTGAATGGAAATCAGGCAGATGAGAAGAATGTTAACTGGAAGTACATTTAAACTAAAAACAGCTTTCTGGAAATGACTAGAATTTATGCTGTTAGCAAACTTTTTTTTTTTAATAACTTTTTATTGACAGAACCCAAGCCAGGGTAATTTTTTACAGCATTATCCCTTGCACTCACTTCTGTTTTGCAAGGAAGAATGTTGAAAATTTATCTTTGCGTGTATTTTGAAAAATAAAAAAGCACATGTGACCAATACATGGCTTTGTTAATCAATTATAATCATGAGTATTTCCCCTTTAAGCCTTGTAGCATCTTACGTTTATGTTGTACCCCAAGTGATCACAGAGGCAGATTTCTTACATTTTTTACATTTCACAAATCTCACTAATATTTCTCTCATTTTCTTGTTCCAAGTGCTCTATCCTCGCCTGTAGTGCTTATGTTGCTCTGGCCTTGGGTGACAACCTCATGGCTTTGAATCATGCAGATAAACTACTTAGTTGTCAGGATCCCTTAAGTAAGTTTGATTTCATTATATGTGTTAAAATTGTTTTCCTTTTGATTGTTTTCTTCTTTATAACCTTTGTCCAGCCAACAAAATTTGACATAAGATGATTTGTTTCTTTTTTTTTCTTAATTTATTTTTTTAAATAACTTTTTATTGATAGAACCCATGCCAGGGTAATTTTTTTTACAGCATTATCCTTTGCACTCTGATTTTTCCCTTCCCTCCCTTTACCCCCTCCCCCAAATGGCAAGCAGTCCTATACATTTGAATATGTCACCGTATATCCTAGGTACAATATATGTGCGTAGAACCGAACAGTTTTCTTGTTGCACAGGGAGAACTGGATTCAGAAGGTATAAATACCCCGGGAAGAAAAACAAAAATGCAAGTAGTTTATATTTATTTCCCACTGTTCTTTCTTTGGGTGTAGCTGCTTCAGTCCATCCTTGATCAATTGAAACTAAATTAGCTCTCTTTATCGAAGAGATCCACTTCCATCAGAATACATCCTCAAACAGTATCATTGTTGAGATTATAACGATCTCCTGGTTCTGCTCATTTCACTTAGCATCAGTTCATGTAAGTCTCGCCAGTCCTCTTTGTATTCATCCTGCTGGTCATTCCTTACAGAACAATAATATTCCATAACGTTCATATACCACAATTTATTCAATCATTCTCCAATTGATGGGTATCCATTCAATTTCCAGCTTCTAGCCACTACAAACAGGGCTGCCACAAACATTTTGGCACATACAGGTCCCTTTCCCTCCTTTAAGATCTCTTTGGGGGTATAAGCCCAGTAGAAACACTGCTGCATCAAAGGGTATGCACAGTTTGATAACTTTTTGAGCATAGTTCCAAATTGCTCTCCAGAATGGCTGGATGTGTTTACAATTCCACCAACAATGTATCAGTGTCCCTGTTTTCCTACATCCCCTCCAACATTCTGCATTATCTTTCCCTGTCACTCTAGCCAATCTGACAGGCGTGTAGTGGTATCTCAGAGTTGTCTTAATTTGCATTTCTCTGATTAATAATGATTTGGAGCATATTTTCATATGTCTATAAATAGTTTCAATTTCTTCATCTGAGAATTGTCTGTTCATATCCTTTGACCATTTATCAATTGGAGAATGGCAAACTTTGTTTTTAATGGCTCATGGGTTTAGAGATGGAAAGGAACTTCTTATTCTTTAGTCATTTCAGTCATGTCCCAGTCTTTGCAAGCCCATTTGAGGTTTTCTTGGCAAAGATACTGAAGTGCTCTGCCATTTCTTTCTCCAGCTCATTTTACAGAGGAGGAAATTGAGGCAGTGACTTGTGCAAAGTCGCACAGCTAGTAAGTATCTCAATTCAGTACTCTCTGGAACTTAGAAATCAACTAATCCAGTCTCTTCATTTTACAGATTAGGAAACTGAGTCCCAGAGAAGGTAAGGTTCATACTGCTAATAAGGAATAGATCAGAGTTTAGCCCCAAATTCTACGTCTTAACATCATATAGTCTTTCCATGGCAACATGCTAAAGTAGTCTTTGAATGAATTAACGGACAGTTACTTATTTCTAATATCAAAACAATTCAGGTATTGAAAATCTAATTGCTCATTTAGACATGATGAGTTCCCTGTGTGAGACAGAGCAGAACAATCTAGAATTTATATAGCACTTTGGGGTTTATAAATCACTTGTACATATATTATCTGACTTGATCCTCCCAACTCTTGAGGACAGAGTATCACTATCTTCATTTTATTGAAGAGGAAACTCAAGCAGATAAGCAAAATTACTTGCCCAGATTCACACAGCTAAGTGTCTATGTTAGGATTTGAACTCAGCTTTTCTTGACACCAACTTCAGCACTCTCATCTACTGGACCACCAAGTTTAAGGAAACGGTACAGTGTTCCAAAAGATCAAAAAATTTAATAGGCTTTTAATCAAATACAATAAGTTTTCATTCATTTCCTAATCTTTAATCCACATGTCATAGAATTAATCAATGATGGGACTAGCAGTATTGATTTTATAGTTAGCTTTATAAAGAAAATAAGATTATTTTTTTTCATTTTCTTTTTTTTAAATCTATGCCTTTTACCTAAGGTCCACTAGCATGGGACTCTCTCCTTATTGGTCCTTTTATGGGGCTGAGCAGAGATGGCCAAAAGTGGGGAGCTTGAGGTTTCTCTAGTCTTATTTGGGACCCTTCAAGAGGAAAGATGGAAGATACCAACTCTACTTCTAGAGGCAACTTTAGGACAGGGGCTACCTAAAGTAAAATTTTATTGATAGATTTTGGTTTTGCCTCACCCAAAGGTCCAAATAAGTACTCACAACTGAAAAATAATCAAACAACAAAGCCAGATATTTCTTCCAAGTAGTCACCTTGGAAAGTGGTACCTACATTCCAGTAATGTTGCCATGGCACACCCTAGAATTCCCTTGAAAGCTCAGAGCACCTGTGATCTTCTGAATATCCCTGGGAGTGGGAAATCCCTGTCCTTTAAGAAGAGAATAGATATCTCTAAAAAATTAAACTACCAAAGTCCATTTGGAGCCTCATCTGGTAGATAAAGTAGTTGATACATTTGTCAACTTATTTGTCAGCTTATTCTGGTTGTGGTACAAGTTTGAAGTGTAGCTGGAGAGAAGATCTCTCTAAACAATATTGATTTGATGCACTGGATATATTTTTAAGATCTCATTACTCTTTAACTTCATTAACCATGAACTCTCTGTCTGAAGAGAATTGGACTAGAGAAAATCTTGATAAGAAATTTATCTTAGGTAATTTCTAGTTTTAGAAGAGAGAATGAAAATATTGCCTGTTTAGGTATATGTTTTTGTTGCTTTATAGTCAATAGATTTTGAATGAAAATGAACTCACCTGGACTCTCTCCCTGGGGCTCTTGTTCAAGTTAGTTCAGCACTCCATTAATATTCTTTTAGCTATTTAAAGAGAATGAACTTTAATTTTAAAAGGCACAAACTGTTTCAAATAAATCATCATGACAGAGGTTATGTTATCAGAATATAAGCCCCAACCTAAGGTGTAATTACTCTGATCTGCTTTTAAAATGAAAACTTAAGAGCAAATGGATTTTATTTTCGATTTGTAGCTGGTATCCCTTAACACAGAATCATGAAATCTTAATTGTAAGAGCAGGTCAACAGCCATCTATTCTAACCTTACCTGAAGAAGCATCCTCTAGTAATACTAGTGGTAATTTATTAGCTAGAGCTTTAACATTTCCAAAGATCTTTATATCTAAATCTTATTTAATCCTCACCACAGCCCTGGGAGGTAAGTGCTATTATTATTCCCATTTTACTGATGAGGAAACTGAGACAGAGAGACTGTGATTTATTATAGTACACACAGCTTTACACTGTAAAGTCCAGGCTACCTCCCTGGAGGCCTTTAGAATCAGCCATAGTCAGGATAAGCAAAAGTTCTTGGTGTTTAGGGGGAGAAGTGATGGAGATGGACAAAACTTCCAGGAGTTTTGCCAAGGATCCCTCCTTGATTCTAGACTCCACACTTTTCTCGTTGTCCTCCTGCGGTCAAGTGAAGTTCTCTTGCCTCTCACTTCATCCCCTAATCCTTCCCTATAATCCTCTTAACCCCAAGCATTGGGCTAGCAGTAACTGTGAGAAGAGAAATTCCACACACATGCTAATAGAATTATTGTCCAATAGGTAATTAGCCTTAAGTGCTCTGCTGTCTGTCTGATTCAAGCACAACTTTGAAGAGTTTCAGTCTTTACTATACATGACTAAGGGAGGGCTGAACTCAGTCTTCCTGATTCCAAATCCAGTGTTTTCTACAACAGATGCATCAAATACGTGACCAACAGACTCCCTATAGCTCACAACCCTCCCAAATGTGGCTTCTAGCAATATGGTTGGGAAATATTTGACAAAAATAAATAAAAATACCATATAACATAGCTAATTAATGCCATTTTTTATGTCAATACGTGGCCTGCAGGGTTCCTTGTATATGGTTTAGTAGTTGCTATTTCTATTTGAGTATGACACTGTGTACTACAACCATACTAAGAAATAGTTAGCTGGCCTTTACTTGAAGCCCTCCAGGGCAGGAGAACCCACTATAGAACAGTAGCAATCATTCAAATATTTTTAAGACAGGTATTTATTTCAGAAGATCCATAAAATGTCTTCTCATAGGCTACGTCCCCAGTTTCTTTAATTGATCTTTTTTTGGAATGATTTCAAGGCTCTTTGCCATTCTGGAAGTCGCCAACACTCTATAGCATCAGTGCTACTCTTAAAATGTGGCACTTCAAGATAAACACAGGACTCTAACTGTGCTGGGACCAGGACAGAATACAGGGCAATTCTCACCTTCCTGAGGCAGTTAGGGTGTACCATACTGCCTAGATCTCCAACTTTAGAGCCAGCAACACTCATCTTTCAGACTTCAAATCTAATTTCAGATACTTAATTTACTAACTGTAGCACCCTGGATAAGTCATTTAACCCTGTGTGCCTCAGTTTCCTCATCTGCAAAATGAGCTAGAGAAGGAAGGGCTAATTATTGCCAATCTAAAATGGGGTTAAAAAGAGTTGAATACAACTGAGCAATAACAAACCTCCTTGTCCTGGATGCGAGGGGGCTACTATGCCATTCTGTTTATATTTAGCATAAAGTCTGCTACAAACAAAACTTTTTTTTTTTCTTCAGATGAACTGCTATCTTTTTCACCTTATTCCTGGGAAAGCTTAAAAAAGTGAAGGCAATATTTTACATCTGTCCTTATTGAATTTCATCATATTAAGATTGACGCCCTGTTCTGTCCAAGCAAGAATTTTAATGACTGTGTCCTTGTCATGCAGCATTTTAACTATCTCTTCTAGCCTTGTCCCACCTAAATATTTGCTGAGCATGCCATGTAGCTAGATATTGCAATGGAAGATTTGAGTTCTGGTCTGCATTAAATGCTTACTAGCTGTGTGATTTAACTTCATTTTCCTCATCTGTAAAATGGAGATAGGAATAGCAACTACCTTCCAAGATTGTGGCAAAGATCAAATTAGATAAGATCTGCAAAGTGCTTTTTAGGAATCCAAAACCCTATATAAATGCTATCAACACCACCACCACCATCATCATCATTAATTCAAATGCTTAATGCAAATGCTAGACAGGACCAAGGACAGTTTCTTGGGGAATTCTACTAGGGACTTTTTCTAAGTTAGTATCAAAATATTAATGATGATTTTATTCCATCTATTCAACATGTTCCAGATCTTCTGATAGGTTGGATAGGTCCTCAATGTTAAACATATGGGAGAACATGGATAAAGATCTCAAGCAATATGAAGGTAGAGGATGAATTGTGGTCTGTATCCTTGCATTACCTAAATGTATGAACCCATAGAGCTATTGGTGCCTGGTGGACAGTAAATATTTAACAAATGCCTGCTGCTATTGGAGTACTAAAGTATAAGTATGAAAACAAATAGCTAGATAAAAAATTAATGGATTTCATCTTCAGCAACATTTTACTGTAAGTCATAGAATGGAAGATAGTGTCAGTCTTTCTTTCTGCCAGTCAAGATTCTTCAAAGCAGGGCAGAAAAAGTCAACATTGAGCTTAGACAACTGACATAGGTTTTCTTTTATTAGGTCCTATTTTCCAAAGGAGATGCAGACTATTTTTTCATGGTACTGGCCTCCGATTCTTGCTCACACTTTTTGATACTGGTGTAAATTGTTTTATATTTACTTTGTGGATGCCTTTGGGTTTTACATCATGGCAATTTCAACCTTCCCTACTCCCACTCCAGACAGAAGGATCCCTTAGGGCTAGGAACTACATCTGGGATTCCACTGATATAAGACCTCTAGAGAGGAAACTCCATCTACAAATACAGGCTGCATTTTTGTTGCACCATCAAGTTGTAAAGCGTTACCTAGAGCCCTGAAACATTGAGTGATTTTCCTAGGCAGGTCTTGAAACCAGGTCTTCACATTCCAAGCCCAGCTCTTTATTCACTTTACCAACCCTGCTTCTCATCATAAGAACTCCCTTATCACAAAGAAAAACGAGCAAAAATGCCCAATGGAATGATTATATATGACAAGCACAAATTCAATATTAGTTGTCCCCAACTATAAAGGAGAAAAGCAAGTTTCATTATCTCCAGGACTTTCATTACTTTATACTTAATACATTTGAATTCCTCCTAACGAGCTTTTCATTTTACATTGTTGTATCCTTGTGTATATTGTTCTCTTAATTTTATTTTGTTCTGCATCAGTAAACACAGATCTTCCCATCTTTCTTTGGATTACTCATGATTCTTACTTCTCATATCAAAATAGTATGTATTTACATATTTTAATTTATCAGCTATTTTTCAAATAAGTATCCTCCCTTCATTCCTAAGTCCTTTGTTGTCAGTTTTACTGGATAGACCCAGTAGAGTATTTTGCTTTTAAATGTCATTCAAAATAAAAAAAAAAATTCTCAAATATTGTCTCCTCCCTCTCGTTTTTAAAAATAGATTCGTGAAACTTTGGCTTGGTTGGGATCTCACAGATCCCTTTTTCCACACTCACTTTTTTACTCAAAACCAAGACCCATAGATATGAAATCACTTACCAGATATCACTCAGTAAGAGACAGAGCTGAAAATAAACCCACATCCCCAATGCCTTGTCCAGTGCCAAGTTACATTGTCTTACTCAAGAATGTTTACTTTGAACTCCAGGTTTGCCTATATTCTTGTACTGCATCTTAACATCCAATTTCTAAAAGAATAGTTCTGTCACATTGTCTTGCTTAGGGACTGAAGGAACAAAGACAAGGAAGTAGTTTGAAAGGCAACTTGAGCAATTAGTATGGTGACCTTACATAGCCACATAGCACGTCACATGTACCATCATGGAAGAGTCATGTAGAGTTTGTTCTCACCCAGAAGATTCTGTTTTTTTTTTTAATGCTAAATATAATTTTTTGATGTCAGGGTATGAAGTTGAAATTCTGCTCAAACCAATTGTACTTCAAAGTACATGGTGGTAAGACACAAAACAATATTGCAAAACTAGAAATTTTATTTATAATCAACTATTTATAATCAACTACAATAGAATAAACAGAATCAAGAAATTTAGAGATACCTGAAGGGGGAATAAGCCTTTGTTTAATAGGCAAATGATGAATTCAATGCCACATACATCAACCTAATGGTAGAATTTAAACAGATTTAGTGAGTCAACATAAATCACTTGGTAAATTTTAAAATACCATATAATTACTAGCTATTTTAACTATTTTAACATAATATAAATTATGATTTCTAGACAGGTGGTTCCCAGATCTATATATCCAGTGTTCTCCTTCCTCATCACTAACAGAATATTGAATATTTCCAAGTAGATGTCTCACAGGCATCTCAAACATAGCAATAGAACTAAATATCTTTTGCCTCAAACTTGCTTCTTTTCCAGACTTCTCTATTTCTTATTATCTTTTCAGGCATCTGGAATTACACTTGTGGTATCATCTTCAAATATTTGCTGTCACTCATTTCACATATCCAGTCAGTGCTCAGATCTTGCTCTCCATAACCATACTTGTATTCATCCCCTTCTTTCTATCTATAGAGCCATCACCCTAGTTCATGCCCTTTCGCCTCTTGCTTGGATTATTGCAATAGCCTTCTAACTGTACACTCCTTAGGTCTCTAATTCTTCCTTCTCATAGTTGCTAAAGAATTTTTCTAAGGTTCCAGTTTGGCCATGTCCCATATTCCTCTACTCAGTAAATATTTTTGACTCTCCTTCAGTTCTGGGAATTGTGATAAATTTCTCTCTTTGGCCTTTAAAGTTTTCACAAAGAAATTGAAACCTGCCTTTCCAGCCTTTTAATATATTACTTTCCCTCATTCCTTCCATGGTGAAGTGAAATGATCATATTGTTCTTCCCACATGACTCTAAATTTCCCATCATCACACTTTTATGCTTGCTTTCTCTCCTGCCAAGAATGCACTCTCCAATTATCTCTTCAATTCTATTGATATCCTCAAAGATTTAGCTCATGTCCCATCTTCTATCAGAGGGGTTCCTTAATCTTCCCAATTTCTACTTTCCTTATCCCCCAAATTACCTTGTAGTTTGTCTCTGTGTGCATATATATATCAGAATGTTTCATTTGTGTCTTTGTATTCCCAGTATCTGGCATAGTGCCTGAATATTGTAGGCCCTTGATAAAGGAATGCTGATTAATTGATTGCTTGAAAAATGGAGAAGACAAAAGCAGTTAGGTGATGCTGTGGCTAGGGTGCTTGACTTAGAGTCAGGAGTATCTAAATTCAAGTCTGCCCTCAGATACTTACTAGCTGTGTGACTCTGGTTCTATATAATTGTGAGCTTTCGTCATCAACATCATTATCACTATCATTTGACTGGCGTGGGTAATGAACTTTTTGGCTTCAGCAATTCCTGAAGGTCATCATAAAAGAGTGACAATCTGTGCATGGAGTAACTACATTGATGAAATCATGAGTCTTTGTATATTGAAGTAAGAGGGGACAAATTGAAACTTCATTTGGAATGTAGTCCACATTCTCAAAGAAAAAAGAAGAACTTACTGCATATCATCTTTGGTTTTTGGAAAAAAGGGCAAGAAGAAATCTATTTGGATAGAGCTGGATATTGAGAAGTAGTTCTTCAGAGTTTCAAAATGCTTTACAAATGTTCTCATTTAATCTTCATTATTATTATCCTCATTTTACCGATGGAGAGATTGAGGGGAGGTAAGTGACCTGCCATGGGTTAAGTATCTGGGAAGTATATTTCTGACTCCAAGTTGCTTTCCATTTTTTTTTTTTTTTTTTTTTTTTTTGCTGAGCCTACTGGGGTTAAGTAACTTGCCCAGAGTCACACAGTTAGGAAGTGTTAAGTGTCTGAGGCCAGATTTGAACTCAGGTCTTCCTGAATTTAGGGCTGGTGCTCTATCCACTGCTCTACCTAGCTCCTCCCGCCTTCCATATTTATAAAGTTCCTCTCAAATCCCATATTCCTATTTGATAATCTTACATTTGTTCTACCCTTTCTCTTTTGAAACCCATTTTCACCCCATATCAGGCACACTCCAGTGTGACTACTCATACTAATCACATGGTTCAGCTTTAAAGATTTCAAATATGGTTTTCCCTCTGGAACCACAGTTTAATTGCTTGTCACTTCCACTATTATGTGTTCATTTAACTTGTTCTTCAGTCATAATGGCGTCTCCAATAGGTCATTCAATATTTGTCCACTTCACTGGTTTTCTTCTAGATGCACAATATATTTTCTACCGATTCTGACCCCCATGGTTAACCATTTCAGTGTAATCCTTGATACCAGCTTGAGATTCCCATAACTACCTAGCCTTCTACTGTGCTATCCTCCAACCTTTATCACTGTGACCATCTGTATCAATCATAAATCTTCAATGACTCTTTCTTATTACAGGATAATATCCAAACTCCTTAGCCCCACTTTGAAGACTTTCTGATCTCACCCTACCAGTCCTATCTGCCACTACTTCTTCCTAAGCCCACTGTTCCAAATAGAGTTAGTTCCTTGCTATCTCTTAAACTTTCTGTTTTTCTTCCTTCACAATTTTTGCTCATTTTATTCCTTTTGTAAGGAATGTTGTCTCCCTACCTTTCTATTTCTCCAAACCCTACCCATTTCTTAATAGCTGCTTAGCTCCTGCATTCTTTCTTCAAACCATTTACTAATTTATACTGAAATGATCTCTGTCCCTGCCTCTCTTGCAGCTTTTCCTACTATTAGCTACTTCCTTCTTCTGTACAATTACTCCTTCATCTAATTCCATGGCAATGCTACCTAGTAAGTTTCCTCCTTTTTGGCTAGATTAACATTCATCTCCAACCCCTGTAGGGTAAGTGTACTTAAGCCAACTGTCCTATTCTTTTTTTCCATAGTCTATCCATTGGTCATCACATCTACTCTCATCATTTCAAATATAGTGATCAAAATATTTTTTCCATCGAAGTTTTGGACCCCCTGAACCTATTTATGGGCCACTTGAAGGTTATCTGTGAATTGGGCCAGAACAATATCAGAATAAGAACCCCAATAATAGAGTTCTTCCTTTCTACTTGGTTTGAATGTACTTAGGAGAGTAGACAGTTTCAAATTACTATTAACAATTGTGCAGAATGTGTAGGAGGCACCCGATTATCAAATCCTTATTTGCTTTCTAAATACTTTATCCTAATGAATACTACTACAATGATAAGAAATACTGTTAGGGGCATCTAGGTGGTGCAGGGGATAGAGCACCTGAAGTCAAGAGGACAGGAGCTCAACTTTGGTCTTAAGACACTTAATACTTACTGGCTGTGACCCTGGGCAAGTCACTTAATTCCAATTGCTACAGGGAGGAAAAAAGAAAGAAAGAAATACTGTTACAGTACTGTAGTAGTGTTGGCCTACTATGTATCAGGCCAAAAGGCTCCAACTTATAAAGACAAAAATAAAGGAATCCCTGCTGGAGGAGTTTGGTAGAGTAGGAAAGTGGGATGAAGCTCCTTCCCCTATCTCAGAGATTTCTAGACTAGGTTTCAGAGAAGAATTTTTAAATTATAATCCCTCTAGCACTTAAGATTTGGTTTTGTATGGTGGGCAAGGTCCATAGAGATGCATCATTAAAGTATGTGGAGAGGGCTGGTTCAATATTAAGAAAACTATCAGTATAATTGGCCATATTAATAACCAAATTAACAAAAAAACATATGATCATCTCAATAGATGCAGAAAAAGCATTTGATAAAATCCAACATCCATTCCTATTAAAAACACTTGAGAGTATAGGAATAAATGGACTTTTCCTTAAAATAATCAGTAGCATCTATTTAAAACCAGCAGTAAGCGTCATATGTAAGGGGGACAAACTGAAATCATTCCCAATAAGATCAGGAGTGAAACAAGGTTGCCCACTATCACTGTTACTATTTAATATTGTATTAAAAGTGCTAGCTTTGGCAATAAGAGTTGAGAAAGAGATTAAAGGAATAAGAATAGGCAATGAGGAAATCAAATTATCACTCTTTGCTGATGATATGATGGTATACTTAGAGAACCCCAGAGATTCTACTAAAAAGTTATTAGAAACAATCTACACCTTTAGCAAAGTTGCAGGATATAAAATTAAACCCACATAAGTCATCAGCATTCTTATATATCACTAACAAAACCCAACAGTTAGAGTTACAAAGAGAAATTCCATTTAAAGTAACTACTGATTGTATAAAATATTTAGGAATCTATCTGCCAAGGGAAAATCAGAAACTTTATGAGCAAAACTACAAAACACTTTCCACACAAATTAAGTCTGATCTAACAAACTGGAAAAATATTAAATGCTCTTGGATTGGGCGAGCAAATATAATAAAGATGACAATACTACCTAAACTAATCTATTTATTTAGCACTATACCAATCAGACTCCCAAAAAAACTATTTTGATGATCTAGAAACAATAACAACAAAGTTCATATGGAAAAACAAAAGGTCAAGAAGAATAAAGTATGTGGAGAATCCAAAAACACAAGCATTGGACCCAAGACCTGGGTGAGATAAGATCTTTCCCTTTATTCTTTCCTGGAAGAGTCTCTGACCTCTGCCAATTTCTAGCCCTATCAATCTAGGTTCAAATATTAATAAATCAAGTTTTCTGAACAATGTTTTCCTATAAAACGCAAGGTAGTTAAATGTATGCTAGGTATGGAGAGAAAATTTAGAGAGCTCTAACCCCTAACAATGATAGAAATTTGAAAGCTGTTTCCACAAAAGGAGCACCTGAGAAAATTGAGAAATAGTGGAAGTAAATACTGGAGGGGGAATATCAGTGTGTTAACATTTGCGGGAACTCAGGAGAGGTTTCCTGTAGAAGGTCTTGCTTGAACTGAATCTTAAAAGAAAACCATGGGACAGGGGTAAGGAGTGAGCATCTCTGGCACCTAAAGCATGTCCATATTCAAGACACTTAATAAGACTGGAAATGGAGTGTTGTGATGAGGAACAAAAAAAGTTTTGTTTTGTTTTGTTTTGTTTTGTTTTATTTTTTTTTGGGGGGGGGGCCCCGCTGAGCAGCAGAATCCAGAAAAGGGACTCTGCAGTCCAGCAGGGTATAATGTATAATTAGTTTAGAAAGAGGTCGACTGGATTTGAACTTTCCTCTTCCACAGAGACAAGAAATGTTAACTACAATTGGCCACCTTGTGATTTTCTTCTTGCATTCTATGTGTTTGTGACAGAAGAAACTTCTGAAGCTGACAGTCTGACAATGAGAGCCTTGACACCAATTTTTTTAAATTCTTTGCATTTGTTAAGTTTTCCCAATGTTTTGAAGTGTTAAGACATTAAACCAACTGGGTGGTAACTGGGAGTGTACCTTGGGCAGGCATCAGGGAAGCACAGAAGTCCTTTCCGTGGCAATCAGGAGAGAGCAAAGTAAAGGAAACTTTTGAGTCAACCAAATTGGTCCTCCTCCCTGTTGACAGAACTTCCTTGGAAATAGGGGAGAGCCAGATCAAACAAGACTGAAGTGAAAGGAGTAAAATGATAAAGTTTCTATGGAATCAGATTAAACAGAAACTAATTTAACTACTGGACTTGTGCTATTGGTTAATGCCCAAATGTTATAGAATATATTCAGGCAGTAATCTATTTGCCAAGCACATGACTATTATCCTCAAGACTCCCAAGACCTTGAGCTGGAACCCTGAGGTGCCACTCCCAGGCTACCTTCCACCAAACAATTAATTCCCAAAGAACTTTTCCTTTCTCTTAAAATTCGTAATTCCATGAAAAATAAGATATCAATTAAGAAACCAGTCAGCTTTAAAAGTAATGTTAATTCCAAGATATACCCACCCACTTAGAAGTATTTATATTTTGAAGGAGGTATTTGCTAACCCAGATGGTTTTAATTGAATAGAATTTGTAGGAGAGGTCTGGGAGTAGTCAATTACCTAATTGCCAATTGTAACCTTTCTGATACAATGTAACAGATCAGGGATCAGCAAGTTATCATCTTTGTGTACATTTGCTGAGGCTAAGTGGGATAGTGATCACCACTTTGACTGAACCAGCATAAGCTGTTACTATCATCTGCACACTATACTACAAGTTTGTGATGTGATCTGGGTTGCCATTCCCTCCAAGCTCCATGTTGAGAGGAAAATAAGTCAAGAAATAAATGTAAACCCTCTAGTCCATTAGTGTCAAAATGGCAGAGCCTGCAGCCCAGCCAGATGAAAATGTAATTGGGAAATGTTTACAAAAGAAAAAGGTAATGTTAGTTTGTGGTTTTCTAAGTCAACAAGCACTGAGCAACAGAGTTCCATTTCAGAGTTTCTGTTTGAGTTAGTACCACTGCTTGTAATCCATCAAGGATTCCAGAAAGGGTGGTTTGTGTTATTAGCACGACTCTTGAGCAATTGCAAAATTCAGGTTTACAAGAAACTTTCTCACATATGCTCTCATTTGTGCCTCAACTTCAGCTCTGGTAAGTGGACTGGGCAGCATTCTCACTTTATAGATGAAGGAACTAAGGAGTCAAACTTTAATGTTCTTTTAAAATTTTTATTTGCCATTATAAACCATATTAAATTAGATACAAAAGCTGTATGTTAAGTATTTGAATTTGTAAGATACAAATTTATCATGAAAAACAAACAAAAAAAGAGTATCATGATAAATTTGTTCATTACTATCAACAAAAATGGTGTTCTTTAGAATGATCAATAACTTCTTCGAAAAGAATTTCTTAATGATGAATGTTGGAGGGGATGCGGGAAAACTGGGACACTAATGCATTGTTGGTGGAGTTGTGAACGAATCCAACCATTCTGGAGAGCAATCTGGAATTATGCCCAAAAAATTATCAAATTGTGCATACCCTTTGATCCAGCAGTGTTTCTATTGGGCTTATATCCCAAAGAGATACTAAAGAAGGGAAAGGGACCTGTATGTGCCAAAATGTTTGTAGCAGCCCTGTTTGTAGTGGCTAGAAACTGGAAAATGAATGGATGCCCATCAATTGGAGAATGGCTGGGTAAAATGTGGTATATGAATGTTATGGAATATTATTGTTCTGTAAGAAATGACCAGCAAGATGAATACAGAGAGGACTGGCGAGACTTACATGAACTGATGCTAAGTGAAATGAGCAGAACCAGGAGATCACTATACACTTCGACAACGATATTGTATGAGGACATATTTTGATGGAAGTGGATTTCTTTGACAAAGAGACCTGAGTTTCAATTGATAAATGACAGACAAAAGCAGCTACATCCAAAGAAAGAACACTGGGAAACGAATGTGAACTATCTGCATTTTTGTTTTTCTTCCCGGGTTATTTATACCTTCTGAATCCAATTCTCCTTATGCAACAAGAGAACTGTTCAGTTCTGCAAACATATATTGTATCTAGGATATACTGCAACATATCCAACATATAAAAGACTGCTTGCCATCTAGGGGAGGGGGTGGAGGGAGGGAGGGAGGGAAAAAAAAATCGGAACAGAAACAAGTGTCAATATAAAGTAATTATTAAATAAATATTAAATTTAAAAAAAAAAAAAGAAAAGAATTTCTTAATAAAGGGGGAAGAGGGGGGAAGGTATATCTTGAAGTTTTTATCTGGCCAACTTGAAATTCTCTCCAGTTGACCATGTTGCTGACTGATGGCAAGGAAGTGATTCCCAGCAAGACAAATAAAAAAAAAATCATCTTTCCGAGTTTAAATCTGTTCTCAGACACTCAACTAGCTGTGTGACCCTGGGCAAGACACTTAATTTTATCTCAGTTTCCTCATTTGTAAAATGAGCTGGAGAAGGAAATGATGAACCATTCCAGTATCTTTGTGGAGGAAACTGAAAATGGGGTCATAGAGCTGGACATGACTGAACAACAACAAAAATGCCATGGGAGACTTTTCATTAATACTATTTTTTCCCCTTTAAGGATCTAAGTGAAGATCACAGTAATATGGGCTTATTGTAGGTCACAATGTAGGTCATATTATTCATACTTCAGCTGATTCATGATTTATTTGTGGTGTATCCCTTGAGATATAATATTCCTAGTTTCCCTTCAGATCTTGTGAATGTATGTTGCCACAGTTATTTAGATCTCAGCTATATTTGCTGAGATAAAATAAGACAGTCTTGTGATTCACTGGCCAAGTTTTTAATCATATAATTTCATTTATTTACAGTCTAGGCTGATTAGTTCAGTCATCTAGAGCATAATGGTAATGAGAGGGATGGTTATGGAGTTTATCTCCATATATCTCAATTATCTTTGTATTGAGGGGGAAAAATCCATTAATCATAGACACCATTCCTGATCATAGCCAAACATCTTGGGTAAGGTGAGCCTATGCAGAGTTTGCCTTTACAATTAATGAGCATGATGATAGTGCGTGTGTTTGGGGCCAGATCTATTTTTTTCCAAAAATAAAAGTATATTAAGTGCCTGCTATGTCCTAGGTACTGTGCCAAGGGACATGAACACAAAAGACAAAAAGCAATCCCTATCTTCAAACAATTTACATTCTTCTGAGGGCATACAATATGCAAAAAAATCTAGACAAAGCCAACTATACACTGGATAGATAGGAAATAACTAACAGAGGGAAGGCACTGGAATTAAGTCTTTCTGTTGTCATTCAACAAATATATTTTGTAAACATGGCCTCAGATCCATAATTGGAAGCCAGGTAATGTGGGGCAGGAACTCAGTTCCCCTCCCTTTGCAGGTCTGTAAACATTTTGAAAATATGGGAGGCGTGAGCTGTAGGCAGCCATAGGCAATTTGCAGTGAGGCCAAAAAGCTCTAGGAACATAGTCTAAGTTTTGGTGTGACTCAGTAGGCCATAATTGTTAGATTCCTTCAGGATCAATCAGCTAATAAAGCATTTATTAAGCATAAGGCACTGTGCAAGACATAAAAATAAAAAAAAAATTGAAAGAGCCTCTGAAGTTTATGTGCTATAACTAGATTATAACTGCTCTGTTTTCCCAAGGCTAGTACAGTGCAGAATGGTGACCCCAAACTTCATATTAAAAATGGCCCAGAGATTAGATAGCTTTTAAAGAACCAGAGAACAGATTATTTTCTCCAGCATAATTATCCCCATTTTTAAGTTGAGAAAATTGTAGCAAACTGGGAGTAAATGATTTGCTCAGGGTTATATAAGCTAGTAAAAAAACATTTGAAGTCAGATCTTCCCGATTCTGGGTCCAGAGCTTCATCCACTATGTCCCCAACTTTCTCTTGTGGGAAATGAAGCATTCTCTACACAGACAAGAGAAGAAATAATCAAGACCACCATTGTATCTGATAACTCAAGGACCTTTTGGCTCCTTCATTAAGTTTAATCAATTATTCTATATATTCATCCTCTATGGATAGGAAAGCAGGATAAAATGAGTCTTTAAGTGAAATAAATAGTAGTAACAAGGCTCTGACCTTCAGGCCTCTTGACAACTTTTCATATCACATCATGTCAGTATGATTTAAAACCCAAGCATCATTGCCTTGAGCAAGTTTTTTTTAATCACAGACTTGCTAACAAGTAAGACCGGTTCCTTTCCATTTGTTCGCATGGTAGTATTGTCTACAGACACTTATTTTATATAATATAAAACAATCACACTGTTCCTCCTTCCATCTGGCTTATAGACTTATAGAATACAACTGCTGAATAGTGCAATTCTATGGAACACACAGACCTAGTCAATCCATACATACAGGTCAGGTAGGAATTACCTAGAGTTACTATTTATTGCATCTATCCTGCTCATCACCTTTCAAAAGGTTTTCACAGAGTAAACAATTTCTCTAGATGGTTTTTCAGACTTGTGCAAAATTTCAGACCCTACCAGACTTGGGCTGTGAACAGTTTTCATCTGTCAGTGAGTGACCTTTGATTTCTTCTTTGTAGAAACAATCACTATCAAATGATATACCCACTCAAAAATTGTAGTCAGAGATAAATGCAAAATATCTTGTACTTGGACACAAAGAAATCAACTGCATAATACAAGAGCAGAGAAACATACATAGAAAGCAAAGGATCTATGGGGTTTAGATGGTAGCAGGCCCATTGTCAGTGAAAGCCAAAGTAAATGGGATCTTGGATGCATTCAGAGAGGTAAAGTTTCTAGGAAGAGAGAGGCAACAATCCCACTATATTCGACCCTTTTCAGACTTTCAGTCCTATGTTAAGTTCCTAGTGACATAGTTTAAGAAAGGCATAATGTCCAGGAAGAGATCTGGTGAATAGCCACGAATTTGTATGAGGATCATAACATGTCTTGTGGGAAGAGAGACTGGTTTTGTTGTATGTGGTTCCAGAGAAGTACCAAAAATAAGAGGGGGGGGGAGCAGGGAAGAGTTGGAACGAAGCCAATTTAGAATTGATAAAGCAAAACTTGCTAAAAATATGAGCTGTCCAGCACTGGAAGGAATGGACTCAAGTGCCAAGTTCCTTCACCTTGGAATTTTTCAGGTCTCCCAGAAGAACTCAAGCTACATTGTAGTAGAAATTCCTTTCACACCTAGGCTAGACTAGAGGTTCCCTCCTTAAAACTCTCAAATTCTGTTAAAAATCTCACTACACAGATATGGTTCAGCAGCACTTCTTGAGAAAAGACCCAGTAGAATTTAAAGTCAGAGGTAGTTTCCTTTTTGTTTTTAGAGATGCTAGCACACAGTGAGTGGGTAATAAATGTCTGTTAAATATATATATATATATATAATTTATTTAATCTATGACTTTCAGTTGGCAGGAATGGTTTCATTTGTCTTATATCCCCAGCACATTATATGCCTGGCACATTATAGAACCTTAATAAATGTATACTGAATTAAATCAAATCCAAGCTATTTAAAACATCTGTTTACTATCCACAGACACATTCTCAGCCTCTGAGGTAGGATAAAATTGTATGCAACAGTAATTGTTTAGCAAGCGATTTCACTCTGAACAGTATAATCCAGGGCATAGAAACAGAATGGATCCCAAGGAAGTCTTCAATAAAATAAAAGTTATTATTGTACAAATTGAGATGATGAAGATACTACAATGTTACTCAGACCTCCAAATTCTGAGCTGCCCTCTTAGTGACCTTCTCAGATTTGTATTCACCAACATATATGTGTGTATATGTATATATACATATATATTTATACATACATGCACATATGTATTTGCCTTTGTATTCATGCTGTATTTTTAAAATATGAAATAATATTTGTAAAAAGTGCCGAGCACAGTATCTGCAACATAGTAGGTACTACTTAAATATATATTCTTTCCTCTCCTCCCTTATTTGTACTTGTTGAGGTATCCCCCAATGTAATCTCATTATATTTCATTCTTTGTACTTGTACTTTCTGTGCATAGCACTAGAACTAAAACATAGTAGGTATTAACACTTGTATGAAGAGCAATAACAAGGTTTAAGTAGCTTAGTTTACTTCATTTTCCCAAAGATAATACACAAAGGGAAATGATCTTAAACAACTAGTTAAAACTGAAATGAAGGAGAATTTGATAATAAATTGTTACTTGTTCTTTTAGGAGTTTATGGATTTATATACTTAATAGATTTTTTAAAAAGGATTTATTGACACTAATCCAGGATGGTTTTAAGTATAGTCCTTTGGGAGGCTAAGGAATAGAATCAGTGACCCAGAGGTCTCTTTTCAATCCAATGAAACTATAAAAAAGATGACATTGCCTCCTAGCTATTTTCAGTGAGGTACAAAATAAAACCAGAGTCAAAAGAGAAGTTCTAGAGTTAGAGAAACTGGATTTTCAAATACTATCCTGACAGTTACACAGCTCACTCTGAGGCCCAACATGTTGGGAACTTCAAAGTCTCCTTGTCATTATCTGTAAAAAATCTAGCCAACTTCTGAGATACCTTCCAGCTCTAGACTTATAATATTATGATCCTATAAACAAAAACCTCATAAATTTCTGCTTCCAACTCGCTAACTCCAGTTCACCATCCTCCCCAATTTTCTCAAAGCAAGCTTAGATACCATCTCTCATATACAAACCATCCCATATACATTCAATTTTTTTTCTTTGGATATACTTGAATAAAGGCTGCATTTTCTTAGCAAATCTGCTTTCTCAGGGCAGAGAATGATGCCAAAAAATCTCCATGGGGTTTTCCTTCCTCACCTCCCAGCCCCTGACCAAACCAGTCATTTCATTGGTATGTGAGAAAACTCCCTCTTTCAAAGCTATTTGGCACCTGCTCTAAAGTTCATAATCTTAAGTCTTAAGAATCTTACCTGGGACCAGGTAAAATCCTGAATGCCCAGGCCAACAATGTAGACTGAGATATGTCAAAAGTGGAACAAGAAACCCAACCAGATTTTCCTGACCTCATGGCTAGCTCTCTCTATCCACAAGGCCAAATTGCCTCTGACCTACATGCGGTGGACATCGCAGGGTTTCAATAATTGTGGCTGAATAGTGTTGTTAATTCATTTGAAGAATTCAAATTTAGTTCCAAGCAGAAATCTAGAAGTTTGATGTCAGGCACTGAACACATACCTAGAGGTGACTACCTTCCTAATTGTCAATTTTGACTCATAGGAAAACTGTAAAAGTTGGCAACCAGGGAAGGTGCTATGTTCCACTACCTCTATGTTCCCGCCTTTGTTACACAGCCTAAAAGGCCTGAAGCCCTTTGTCCAAGCATCCTGGGCATGCTTGCTGGGCAGGTGCTCTTCCTTATTAGGGACTGGCTTCCCACACTTCTAAATCAATGCTTTCAGGAAAACTTGGGAGCTTGCGAAAGGCCATATCTCAAAAAAGTTACAGCTTCAAATAAATGTGCCATTTTGTAAAATTACAAGGATCGTAAGAGGAAAAAAAATGCCCTTTCATGTGAGTGACATTTATATTATTGCCATTTAGAGGGGCTTGGGAGCTCACATATCAAGGCTGAAGAATGGTTTTGAAAGCTAGAAATATTCCATGAATGATAAATGTGATACACCTCTAAGATACTTTTGTGGGAATGGGTCCCCCTTCCTCCCAGTCACATATAAATATCTCATATATTTATATATAATACAAATCTCTTATAAAGTGGAAGCTATTATCCACAAGCATGTATTAAATACATATACAATATATTTTTACCTGCAAAGGGACTTGAGTCATATGCTTTTGTCAGAAAGCTCCTACTTTGTAAAGTAAGGAAAGTCTTACTTCTAAAGTCAATGTCATTTCTGACCCCGGATTAATAGAAAAATAAAACTACTACTTATCATACTAAAAATCTACCTTATTTCTTTGGGGAAAGTCAATCAGGCCTTGGCACAAATCAATTTAAATTAAGATCAAAGATAAAATTCTCCTATGGCTGCAGCAGATCTTAGTCAAAATGTTCTGTTCTTGGTTGCGGTTACAACTAGGTCATGCTCTGGGTTCTAAGACTAATTTCCTAAACTTGAGTTTCCTCACAGGGCGTCATTATATTCCTCCTCGGATAAGATCAGTGAACTAGGTAAAACTCGTACATCATCAAGTCCAAACCCCTTCCCCGGCGTCCCCATTTTATAGATGAGTGAATTGACTACCGTCCAAAATAATTTGTCCAAGATTACACAGCAAGGTCGTCCCTCCGGTCTCCACCTCCGAAATGCTGGTTTTCCTCAGATTTCATGTCAGACTCGAGAGACACTTGCCCCTAGCCGAGAATGTGCCGCACCTGGAAACAGTTCACTTCCCTACCGATCTATCTAGAAGCACGTAGTAGGGAGCCAGCGGGCCCTGGTGAGCCCGTTGTATGATGTGTCCAGCTGCGCTTCGCAGCCAGGAGAGGCGCGCAGATTCCCCGGTCAGCACATTTGCACACTCTATCCTTGAAGTGAAAGGAAACGGGAAACTTGGGAGATTCAGAAGAGGAAAAAAGTCCAGGGTGGCAGGAAGTGAGGGTTAGGGCGAGAGAGCAGCGAGAAGCGGCAGCCCCAACAGAGCTCGCTCCAGTAGTTTCCTTACCTGCGAGGAGCCGGGCTTCCAAGTTTGTAACTCGGTTGTAGTAGCAGCTACTGCAGGGCTGTTTGCAGCTGATTAGATGAGTTCTAGGTGAGGAGGGTCGGGAGCGTCTGCCAGAATCTAACAGCCCTCCTGCTTCTTTATGCAGGGGAGGGAGGGCCAGGCTGCCTTTCGCAGTTGCCTCAGGGGTGATTACTATGAAGAAAGAATTTCCAAAATGGCTTTCAGTGGGAAATCCCAGGCAGCGGGACCTGGCCGAACCAGGGCCAGAAGTGCTGTCCTGTGCTGCAGCAGCACTGGACTTGGGGGCCAGAGTCAGGGACGGAAGTGCTGTCCAGTG
>MU176776.1:100722-113888 GCA_016696395.1 Antechinus stuartii | reverse complement strand
CCAGGGCCAGAAGTGCTGTCCAGTGCTGCAGCAGCCTCTAGACTTGGAGACCAGAAGTGCTGTCCAGTGCTACAGCCGCTCCGGACTTAGGGGCCAGAGCCTGGGCCAGAAGTGCTGTCCAGTGCTGCAGCGGCCTCTGGACTTGGGGGCCAGATGTGTCATCCAGTCTGCAGCGGCCTCTGGACTTGGGGGTTGCCAACGGGATTTTCCCCAAACCTTTTGGGGCCCTGTATGTTCTGGACTGCCAGTCAGTCAACAAGCATGTGCTGAAGCTTTCTCTGTTCAGGGTACCGCGCCAAGTGCTGGGGATGCAAAGAAAAGCAAAAGCAAAACTAGTTCTCCTTCCCATTCTTCCCTTCTTCCTACCCCTTCCCCACTTTACAAAGGGGAGATGACAGGCAAACAATTTTGTATTAACAAGACCTTAGTCCTTTACTGAGTGAATGGGATCCCAGAGTAACATATGATTCTTCAGGCATACTGGGGGACTTTTGAATAGGGCTTTCCTTAACTCAATACTTCTTTGCTTCACCCATTTCCCAAAGGCTTAGGACAATCAGGAAAAGTCTGGTTTTTGATGTTGCTGATCTCAATACTCCCCTCTTCCAGAATATTTTCTCCTCCTTTAGGATTTTGTGATTTGGTTTTTCCTAGTTGTCTGAAGATTTCTTTCTGACTTAGATTTCTCAGTTTAGTCCTGGGTCCTCTTCTCTTTTTTTCTATACTATCAGAAATCTCCACTCCTGGATTCCCTCATCTCCATGTAGATGACTCTGAGATACGCAAAGGTCCTATCTCTCTGAATTCCAGTCTGGTATCAGCAGTGGCCTGCTGGAAATCTTTTTACCTGGATATAGAGAACTCCCAGAAAGCTAGACACCTGGATAACTGGGATGTTCCCCTCCTCCTAAGATTAATCACAGGTGCTTTTAAACTTGAAAACATAAGGTCCTGGCATAATTACTGGGACATTGTGAACTTTACATAAGATTGAGTTTTAACAGATCTTCAGATCTAACTCTCCAGGGTTGGTCACAGAACAATGCCTTTCATCATAACCTATGGCTTTAGAATATAGAAAGATAAGATCAGCATGATTTCTCTTAATAAATAGCTCTGGTAAATTATCAGCAACCCCCTCTCCTTTTCAACTGCCACTTGACCATTTCTTTTGTGTAGGTCACAATAACACCTGGATATCTCATAGTGATCTCAGACTCAGACTTTCCATTGTTCCCTCAAACTCATTACCTTCCCAAACTTGCCTATTTCTGTAGAGGAAACTACCTTACTTTCTGTAGCTAAATCTACAGATTTGGCGTCATCTCTGGTCACTCACTCATCTCCTCCCTTCTCGATCCACTTGTTATCAGCTGTGGTCCAATCTCACATCCTATCACTACATGTCTCTTGCACATCTGCTCTTTTTTCGACACTCTACCACCAAAGTATTGCCTTCAGCACTTCAGTTACATGATAATTGGACAGCACTGTGGTGCACTGGATAGTGCACTGGGCCTAGAGTCAACAAGACTCATATTGACTTCAAATCTGGCCTCAGACACCTCCCAGCTGTGTGATCCTGGACAAGCCACTTAACTCTGTTTATCTGTTTCCTCATCTTTAAAATGACCCGGAGAAAGAAATGGCAACTAATCTGTGCAAAGAAAACCCTAAATAGGGTCACAAAGGGTCAGGACTGAAAAATGACCAAACAACTAGATGATAACAACAAAAATCTCCTAACTGATATCTTGGCTTCCTCTCACCCTTCTTTAATCTGTCCTTCACAAAACTAGAAGAGATTATCTCTAAAGCACAGATTTCCTTGTTCAAGAAAATTCGATGTTTCCTATGGCTTCTAGGATAAAATACAACCTCCTACATTTGATATTTAAAACCCCTCACAGTCTGGCCCCAGCTTTTCCATCCAAGCTGATTTTATATTACTCCCCCTCAGATGTTCTATTTTTCATCTATACTGACCCACCAGTTATTCTCTGTTCATTGGCGTACTATCTTTTCTATATAGTCTCTTTTTTGAGATCCTTAGCTCCCTAAAGGGCTCAGCTCAGGTGCTCTATGAAGCCTGGTCTGATACCCTCCCCAATTACAAGTGCTCCTCCCCAGGACTTGTATTGATTTGTTTGTGTGCATGTTGTTTTTTTCTGATAGATCAGAAGCTTCTTGAGGACAGAATTTTCTTGTTTTTATCTTTATATCCTGGAATGCTACAGAATGTCCTTTTTAGTGTTACTCAGCAGCCTTTGGTTCTCTTCACCTGTTACTCAACTCTCACCTGTGGGCTCCAAGAAACTGTAGCATATACATCCCAGTAAAATCTTGACAGATGAGCAAAGCAGGGCTGATGGTAACCAGCAGTCTTCAAACTTGTAGGTGAGTTAGGTAAGTGTCTATCCCAACAATAGGAAGACATTTCCAGGTGGAATGGGCATGTGTGGAAAGGTGAAGAACTTATGGATTAAGCACATATTGATCAGAGACTGTTAACTAAAGTAGATCAGGCCTATAGGCCCCAGTCACGTGATTTTAGATGAGACCTGGACTGCATTCCATTGTCCAAAGAAGGAATTAAGTGGCCAAAGCTGTATATCACCTTTTTCACTGCATTCCACTGACCAAATAGGGGATAAAGGTTTATGTAACCAATCACAGCCTGTAAAGGATGGGATTTTGGGGATTCTTTGTCTGAAATGTATAAGAGTTGTAAGCATCTTCAAGTGAAAGACTCTCCTCCTGTGGGTATCCTTGCTGTCCTTTTGGGCCCACAGGCCAGGATGGTCCGCTTCTTGAGATTCTAATAAATTCTTTCTGTACATCATTTGGAGTTACTCCTGAGTAGTCAGTTTGGGTAGGTGCAATTGCCCCAAACAGTTTTGGGGGCTCTCCGGGATTGGTGTCTTTTGGGGAGACAGGTGCACACCTTGAGTGGAGGTGGGTGCCCACTGAGGAATTTTTCCAGTGGTCTCCGACTCAAGCGTGTGCATCCTCCCTCCCTATCAGAAGCAGGAGGACTCAGTGATGTACAGAAACGAATGTCCTGACTGGCCGGCGCAGTTTAGAATCTGCACCATGTGGCTCGGTAATCTCTTGGAATAGTTTGAGGGTCTTATTGACTGGGTTTTAGGGAACCCAAGAGAATAGCCCTCACTAAATTTTGTTGAATGCTGGACTGTGACAGGCCCTAGTGGTAAAGAACTGCCAAGGGAGGATTCTGAGAAACTGCTGAACTTAGTTTGGGAACTAAGTAAAGATGGGAAATCACAGTCCAAAAATGAGTGGCAGGACCCTAGTCAGGGAATTTCAATCGACAGCCCATTAGGAAGTCAACTTAAGGACTAGGAGGGACTTCCCAGATACAAAGGAAAGAACAAAAGAAAGATGGTTAAATATTGCTGCTTTGTTTGGAGTGGACAAAATATCGGCGGAGGGGGGTGGTGGGGAGATTTGGCAGAGATTTGGTTCCTCTGAGGATTGGGTATGTCAACAATTGAATTTGTATGTGAATGGTAAAAACCCTTTTAACCCAGAGGAATCCGCTTATGCTAATCTCTGGCTTGATGAGTCTGCTAAAGTCTTTTTGAACCAACCCCAGAAACCAGAGTCAGAGAAAACAGAGAAAGAGCCAGAGGTTAAAGAAAAAGTAGTAAAGGAAGAGAAGCAGGATTGGGACTCTTTAGAAGCTCTGCCCCCTCCTTACATTCCACCCTCAGAGGAGGTACAGCAGGTTGAGGCCCAGTTCGTGGCTAAAGCTCCCAGAGAACAGATAAGAAAGGACCAGTATGCTTCTGTTTCCAGGGAATTGCACCAGTTGCAGAAGGATATTCAGAGCCTCCCTTTTAAGGAGGAGGCAGGATCACTCCCAAGAAAGACACAAAGTTCAGTGGGAGATATGCGCAGAGAGGTCCCCCTCCCAGCTGGGGATGCTGATATGTTTCCCCTCAGGGAAGTCCCATTAGGTGAGGCTCAACGGGGCATTGGATATGTGAATGCACCCCTAGCAAGAAGTGAGGTCAGGGCATTTAAAAAGTATTAGTTTCTGTTATGGAGGACTCAGTTGGGGCGTCAAAACAGATCAATTCTTGGGCCCCAGTTTATATAGTTGGGGGGAATTAATGCATGTATTGTCAATATTGTTTACTCCTGAAGAGCACTGCTCAATTCAGGCACAAGCCATGCGGGAATGGGAAAGGAGGCACCCACCCCTGAATGACGGGGCGGTCCCAGCTGAACAGAAGTATCCTGTGAATAACCCAAGGTTGGATGGCAATAATCAGGTGCATAGACAGAATATGCAAGATCTGAGGGAGTTAATAGTTGTGGGGGTGAGGGATGCATTCCCAAAGAGGCAAAATATAAACAAGGCCTTAGCTATCACCCAAGAAAAGGACTAGTCACCAGCGCAGTATTTAGAAAGAATTAGAGAAGGAATAAGAAAATATTCAGGAACAGATCCTGATAGCCCAGAGAATGAACACATGCCAAAGGTGCAGTTTGTATCTAATTCCTGGCCGGATATAAATAGAAAGTTACAGAAGATTGAGGGGTAGATGCGGACTCCTTTGGAAACTTTATTGGAGGAAGCTACTAAGATTTATGTAAGGTGAGATGAGGACTGGGATAAGGAAAAAGAGAGGCAGAGAAGGGAATGGGAAAAGCACAGGGATAAGAGAGAAAGAAAGAGAAATAGGATCATGATTCAGCAGATCCATAACTCAGATGCTGCTAAAAAGGAATATAAGGGATGTAGGAGGGGCTAGGAGTCTGCAAGAAACAATAAAGGAAAGGGTGCATTGAGGAATTCAAATGTAGAATGTTGGACATGTGGAAAACAAGGACATTTTTCTAGGGAAAGCCCAAGGGGGATAGAAGAGGGACAAGTGGCCTCATTAATGGAATTAGAGGATTAGGGGAGTCAGGGGCTCATTCCCCTGGGTCAAGCTCCCCCCAAAGCCCTTAATAAATCTAAGAGTGGGCCCCTTTAGGGAAGAATTAGTATTTTTGGTAGATTCGGGAGCAGCCAGGATGTCAGTTGTCCAGGTACCACTAGGAACAAAATTATCATCTAGGACTCTGGTGGTATCAGGAGTTAAAGGAGATAATTTTACAGTTCTCATGTCTGAAGTAATACCCATAGAGTATGATAGCTTACGTCATCTAGGACAGCTGTTAGTAATACTGGAGGCCAGTGTAAATTTATTGGGAAGGGACTTAATCACAAAATTGTCAATTTAACCTTATAATTAGAGACTCCATGCTGGTACCTGTGCAAACTTATGTTATGAAAGAAGTAGATAGGAATCAAATTGACCTACAGGTATGGGCCAGCCCTGAAAACTCCAGGCTCCTTACCATTCCCCCTATTTGAATAATGGTTAGAGAATCATCACCTATTATTCAGGTAAGGCAATATCCCCTTCCTCTGGAGAGGAAAAAAGGTCTTCAACCAGTTATAAAGAGGTTGTTAGACACGAATCTGATTGAATCCTGCATTTCACCATATAACACTCCCATTATGTCAGTAAGGAAAAAGGATGGAACTTATAGAATGGTACAGGATTTGAGAGAGGTTAATAAGATAGTTTTCCCCTCCTACCCAGTAGTTCCAGATCCCTATACTTTGATGGGGAAAATACCAGAAGATAGTACCTGGTTCAGTGTAATAGATTTGAAAGATGCATTCTGGAGCTGCCCTCAGGCAGAAGAGAGTAGGAATATTTTTGCCTTTGAATAGGAGGATCCAGACACAAGGAGGAAGCAACGATATTGCTGGAATGTACTCCCACAAGGGTATAAGGAGTCACCCAATTTGTTTGGACAAGCCTTGGAAAGGATATTGGAGGACTTTGAATATCCTGAGCAGGGAATTAAAATACTACAGTATGTAGATGATTTGCTCATAACAGGAAGAAAGTGGGATTGTGTAACACAAACTACCATTGATCTGCTTAATTTTGGGGGCTGGAAGGGATTGAGAGTATCCCAAGAAAAATTACAGTTTGTAGAACTGGAAGTGAAGTATTTGGGGCACCTGATAAGTGAGGGACAGAAGAGATTGGATTCGACCCGGATTGAGGAAATATTGCAGATGACTAGACCCAGGGCAAAAAATGAATTTAGGAAATTCCTGGGATTGGTGGGATATTGTAGAAATTGGATTAATGAGTATGCATTGTTAGCTAAATCTTTATATTAATATCTATTAGAAGAAAAACCTAATCAAATAGAATGGAATTCTAAAACACAAGAAAGTTTTGAGAGTTTGAGAAAGGCTTTACTATCAGCCCCAATATTGATATTGCTATCTCAAAAAAAAAAAAAAAAAAAAAAAAAAAAACTTCCATCTATTTGTTAATACTGAACAAGGGGTAGCCTTAGGAGTCTTAGCACAAATAAGGGGAGTGGGGGGCAGAGACATCCTGTGGCTTTTCTGTCAAAGTTGTTAGACCCTGTAGCAAGAGGTTGGCCCACATGCCTACAGGCAGTAGCTGCAACAGCTGTATTAGTGGAAGAGAGCAGAAAATTGACATTTGGGGGAAGTCTTATAGTGAGTGCTCCCCATCAGGTTCGATCCATCCCAAATCAGAGGGCAGGAAGATGGCTAACTCATTCAAGAATATTAAAATATGAAGCAATTTTATTGGAAAAGGATGATTTAATATTATTGTTATGCCACAGTTCTCTTTAACTGTCCTGACTCAGTTTCCTTGCAGTAGTTTCCCTTGTCTCAGTTTCTTTAACTGTTCTGTCTCAATCCCCTAAATTGTAAATCCCCTTCTGGTCCATTTAGACTGAGGACCATTTACTCTAAGGTTATAAATTGTTAACACAAGCAAGATAAACAAGAGGGTAGACCTCCTGACTCTTTTTTGACCTCAAGAATTTACAATATCCCTCTAAAATATTCCAAGATATCTCTCTGACATCTTTATCTCTGTGTATTCAGACATCCTGTCTCTGGGTTTTTAGGATTTGTGGCCTCCCCCATCCCGGGCTTCTTACTCCTTCCTTTGTTTAGAAAAAAGGTATTTAAGAAGTTAGGGTTCCTCCATTCATTGCTGGAGGCTGGAGGCTGGCGGCTGAATGCTGGAGTCTGGAGGCTGGTGGCTGAATGCTGGAGTCTGGACGCTGAATTCTTTGAGATGACAGTCTCCTCCAGCCCTGGGACCAACATGGTTTCCTTGGTCCCAGTATATCTTTATCTCTGTCTGACTGGATAATTCGAGACGAGAGCCCTGTCCAGTCAATTTTACTCTCCCATTAATAAAATATTAAAAACTCTCTAATCTCTCTCCTGCCTCAGTTTCTCCAGCATTACATTATCACAAGATTTGAATCTAAACCCAGCTAGTTTCCTCTCTTCATCCCCAGGAGAGCACATGCAGTTAGAGCACGATTGTATCAATGTGGTGGACTTACAAACAAAAGTCAGGGAAGACTTACAAGAGGAGCCTTTGCTAACAGGGGCCCAATGGTTCATAGATAGATCCTCTAGAGCAGTGGAGAGAAGAAGACACAATGGGTATGCTATTGTTGATGGGGATGGGTTATTGGTCATTAAATAAGGAGCCTTACCTAATCAGGGTCAGCCCAGACTTGTGAATTGTTTGCTCTCAATCAGGCATTAAAAGAATTGGCTGAAAGGAGTGGAACAATCTACAGTGACTCCAAGTATGCATGGGGAGTGGTACACATTTTTGGGAAAGATCTGGGAAGAACAAAGCATGGTCAACAGCAAAAGTTGTTGTGCCAAAGTTCCCTTTTAATGTCTTGACCCAGTTTCTCCAATTGTCCTATTTAGTTATTCTGCCTTTCCCTCTTAGTGTTTGATAAGATAAAGGTCTACCTCAGTTGCTCTGCCCCAAAACCCCAGGCTATAATCATTTCCTCTTAAATGGTTGATGAGATGAAGGTTTTTTATCTTTTGGTTATAGATATTCCTTCTTAATGTTTGACAGGATAAAGGTTTTTCCATTTTAGATGTCATTAGAATATCAGTAACCTCTCTCCATTGTGTCATCCTAGGGGCCTCCCCCACCATTAGGTTATCCCCAACTAGATACCTCCCCTATTATGTCATTGTTCTTGTTATCTTATAAAAAAGCTTGCCCTCTGATACTTAATTGCTGGACTCTTTGAGATGATAGTCTCATCCAGTCCTGGGACCAACCATGGATCCATTGGTCCCAGTATCTCTCTCCATTTAATAAACTATTGAATTGGTCTCTAATTTCTGTCTTGCTCAGTTTCTCCGGCATTACACTGTTTGCAAATTTCTTTCCATTTTTCCTAACTCATGATAATGACTTCTGTTTTATAGACTATTTATAGTTTAATATGTGGAAACAGGAAATTATACATTCTCTCTGCACCCTGGTAAGACAGGGAATCTTAATGTACATGTACAGCAGAATGATCTAAACAGCTTCTTATAGAATAGCTATCAAACCAAAAACTGGCGACTCCAGAAGCTGTGTCTCTGATTGTATCTTGAGAATAGAGTCATAAGGCAGGAATTCACATAAAGGTCAGAAGAACCAATATAAGGACACACTCAAGGTCTCAATGAAGAACTTTGGAATTGATTGTGTAACATGGGAGACACTGGCCCAGGACTGCCCAGCATGGCAAGCCCTCATCAGAGAAGGGGCTATGCTCTTATGAGCAAAGCAAAATTGAATTAACTCAGAAGATACAGGAGATGTGCAAAGTAAGAGACATCTCTACTCTAGAAGTTTATATGAACTATCACTACCCATCTTGAGGTAGAACATTTCAGGCTTGTGTTGGTTTGATCACCCATAGTCAAACACATTGTACCTTGACTCCAACACACTAATATCATTTTGGTTCTCTCCCAGAATAAAGGACAGCCACCTCCACCAGTTAGCTAGGTATGTGAGTTACTTTAATTTTAACTCAAAGTTAAAAATTTTTTTCAACCACATAAAACTGAACTAATAACAGATGGGTAGGAAAGAGGGAAAGAATGTTTCTGCTTCAGAATACTGTGTCCATGTACAATCCACAGATCAAAAAGATGACTCACTAAGAAACAGGCTGTGAGATGGTGGACTACGTGGTATTAAGAGGGAACGATTAGGAGGTATTGAGAAGTGTTCAGAGGGTCATGAAGTAGGTAGGTTATTACTTACAGGCATGTAAGTATACAGCTCTCTTGCCTGATAATCCCATAAGCACATGATGACAATGGTAGCTTGGATGTACAATGGATCCCTGCCCTTATATTTTAATGTTTTTGTTGGGGAGATTCAAAGAGACGGAGTTTAAGAAGAAATTTAAGGTAATGGTCTGGACTGTGAACCCTCTCTCCATCCCCCTTATCAATTTTGAGGGCACTGTGATTAGTCAAGTTTACTTACCTAAGCTGATAGTTTGTTGACTTTGCTTTAAAACCCTACATGTAGCTGACCAGGGCAATTACTGAGTACTTAGATGCTTCTTGATAAATGGAAGAAGGGTGTCAATCAAATATGGAGTTACTCTTCTGTCAGCTAGGACCTAACTAAAAAGTCAAGTCTCATACAGCTCTTGGAACTCTTCCTACCATTCATTAAAGACATCCTTTAGATAGCTTCAAGGGCAGAGGTTCTTAACATAGGGCCCTTGAACTTAAAAACATTTTTATAATTGTTTTTCAATATAATTGATTTCCTTTGTAATCCAATGTATTTTATTTTGTACCTTAAGAGATAATCAAAAAAGGAGTTCATAAGTTTATTAGTTTCCTGAAGGAATCCATGACATACAAAGGATAAAGGTGAAATTTCTTTGAGATTTATTTATTTCATATTCACAGCTTTCTCCTCCTACCTAGAACTGTTTTCTTTACAGGCTTTCTAGATATAGGAAGAAGTCTTTAAAAAAATTTTATTAAAGTTTTTTTTTATTTTCAAAACATATGCAAGGATAATTTTTCAACATTGACCCTTGAAAAACCTTGTGCTCCAATTTCCTTCCTCTCTCCTCCCCTAGATGGCATGTAATCCAATATATACTAAACATGGTAAAATATATATATATATATATATATATATATAAATTAAATCCAATATACTCATGCATACTTATACAATTATCTTGGTAAGATGGAGTCTTATCTGGGTCATAGTAGAGGTTAGGATTAGGAGTCTTGTGATAGGGACATATCCATTAGAAAATATAAACTGAGGATCTAAGTCACAGAATCTGTTTGAGATAGACAAGATTTGTTTTTAGTGCCATTATAGACATAACACACTTTTTTCCCCAAGAACATATTATGAAAGTCATGAAATAACATGATCATTTTCAGCACTGTTCCATATCCTAGTTTTAAAAATTATATTCCATTTTATTCACATTAACTACTTTTTTTTTTCTTTTTTACCACTTAAAAAAAAAAAAACCTTATTAAGTTTACTGCTTAAAGGTTATGATCAAACTAGTCATCTGTAGCTTGAATTTTGATTTTGTAATTATGAGAAATTTTATTCTGCCTTGTTCATATGCGGATTTATTCTGTAATTCATCATTGTAGACAGGAAATACATGATCCTAGAAGGGTAGTTTTTGAATGCACAGAAATATTTTATAGGAAAAAAAAGACTAATGGTAAGTACAGCTACATATTAAAGGGGCTAAGTTGTTTTATGATATGTCTAGGTAGCACAATAGTTAGAATGCTAAACACGGACTTATCCTTATGAATTCATATCTGACTTCAGACCCTCACTAGCTGTGTGAACCCAGGCAAATCAATTACCCTTCTTTGACTCAGTTTTCTTATTTGTAAAATGAGCTAGAGAAGGAATGAGAAACCAATGATATACCTTTGCCAAGAAAAACCATAGAGTGAGATATGAATGAACAACAACAAAAGTTCTTTTATAATTTTTTCTCTGTATTGTAGTTTTTCAAAATGGTAGACTACAGAATGGCTCTCTGGAGTGTTTGACATGCACAGTGACATAGGAATTGCATGTCATTTTGTTGATGTTTATATTAGCTATGAACAAAGGTTTCTATTGATTTTATCTTTCCCATTAAGAAATCATGCACAAAAAAATGTCAAATATTTACTTGGAAAAACAATAGCCCTGGAAAATAGATTTAGGAGAGATAACCTGAGAATCATTGGACTACCCGAAAATTATGATGAAAAAAAAAAGAGCCTAGATACTATTTTACAGGAAATCATCAAAGAGAACTGCCCAGAAGTAATAGAACCAGAAGATAACCGTTGAAAAAATTCATTGAACACCTTCTGAAAAAAGACCTTAAAATAAAGAGTTCATGCCTATCTTGTGACTCATACCACCCTTCTTTCTCACCTATTTTAGCTTTTTAAAAGTATGTGTACATATACACATATGTATGCATGTATGCCATATGATTATTTATAATCAAAGATACTAATCCTATAACTATGCCACATGTGTACATATATGTCATAAAGTGTATGTATAATGTATATTTACACACATATATACTATATGACCAGAATAGTTGCTAATAATAATAGCCAACATTTCATATGATTTGACATTATAGTACAAGTGGCAGCTAGATGGTGTTTATAGATAAGAATACTGGTGTCGGGAAAATATGAATTCAAATGTAGTCTCAGGTAATTATTAATTATGAGACCCTAGGCAAATCTTTTAACTATTTCCTGCCTGATTTTTTCATTTGTAAAATGGAAAAAATAAAAGTAGTAATAGTACATATGTTTTCTGGGTTGTTGCGAGGATAAAATGCCGTAATGTTTGTAAAGGACTTTATGAATTTTCAAATGTTATGTAAATACTATTATGATGATGATGACTATTAAATATATTCATTATTGTTATTATTTGTCCTTCCTTCTCAAAGAGGAGCAGGACATCAAGGAGGTGATGATATGACATGTAAGTGAGTTGGATTTAAAGGAAAGCATTTAGATAGTCTAATGGACAACAGTGTGGTATACTAGGAAGAATATTGGTCTTAGGGGCAGGACCTTAATGTCCTGACTTGGGTTCAAATTCTGCCTTAGATACTTTTTAGCTCTGTGACCCTGCCAATATCTGTGTCTCAGTCTCCATATTTGTTAATTTGTAAAATGAATTGTCCAGATGCAATGCCTTCTAAGACTTTTTTTTTTTTTTGCTGCTCTAAATCTATGCTCCTATGATCTTTAAATTCTATGAGTAACAGCTTTATCAGAGGAAAGGAAGAAACTTGATTTTAAAAAGTATTAGGGGTTTCCTCCTATATGGCAGTTACCTTACTAGACCTTGTGTGTAATAGTCAAAGTGTTGTGCCACAATTCCCTTTTAATGTCCTCACCCAGTTTCTCCAATTGTCCTATTTAGTTATTCTGCCTCAGGTTATAACCTTTCCCTCTTAATGTTTGATGAGAGAAAGGTCTATCTCAGTTGCTCTGCCCCAAAACCCTAGGTTATAATCATTCCCTCTTAAATGGTTGATGAGATAAAAGTTTTATATCTTTAGGTTATAATCATTCCTTCTTAATGTTTGACAGGATAAAGGTTTATCCATTTTAGATGTCATTAGAATATCAGTAACCTCCCTCCATTGTGTCATCCTAGGGACCTCCCCCCCGTTAGGTTATCCCCATCCAGTTACCTCCCCTATTGTGTCATTGTTCTTGTTATCCTATAAAAAAGCTTGCTGTGTGATAGTCAGGACTGGACTCTTTGAGATAATAGTCTCCATTTGGTGCCAGTATATCTCTCCATTTAATAAACTAATAAATTGGTCTTCAACCTCTGTCTTGCTCAGTTTCTCCAGTATTACAAAAGAGTCAGCCTTGGAGATACTCCTCACTGAACCTCATCTGCAAAAGAGGAAGGAAGAGGAGTTTTGGACTTGATGGTCTTTTGGAGTCTTCCAACTATAAATCTAGGATCCTATAATTTGTTTTCACCTCCCTGCCTTAGGGAATGAAACCATAATTCATTTCAACAAAACTTGTTAAATATTTTCCACAACTAAGTGATTAGACTGGACTCTGGTAAATAACAAAGATAGAAACAGAATTGTCTCTTGTAATGGGCTGAGGCTTGAGTTGATGCACTGAGGTCCCAAGCACATAGGCTAAATAGTAATTGGACCATACTCTATTAATATATAAGCTTGGA
>MU176776.1:82434-100322 GCA_016696395.1 Antechinus stuartii | reverse complement strand
TCCAAGCTTATATATTAATAGAGTATGGTCCAATTACTATTTAGCCTCATGTGCTTGGGACCTCAGTGCATCAACTCAAGCCTCAGCCTATTACAGTCTCTTCTCTTGAGAAGCATACATTCTGCTTGAATAAAATGAGTCCTTCTTCCAAAATGTAACTGTATTCTTGGTTCCTTTTCTTCCATCTCCTTTGGGATCTGATTTTGTTAATGATCCTCTTCTTTCTTGCATTAGCTTTCTATTCCCTCTCCAGTGGTTCCATCTTATCATTCAACAAACAATTTGAACCTCTTCATTATTTAAATGGAAAACCCTCCCCAAACCTGCTATCTACTCTATGCTTCTGTCCAATATCTTTCCTTTCAATGATGCATCCCCCAAAAGTCATCACTCTTTCACTTATATTCTTCTGGATCAGTCATGTTTTCCCCTTTAAGATCCCATTTGGGGCTTTCAGAGCAGTTTGCCATTTCCTTCTCCAGCTCATTTTATATATGAGTAAAGTAAGGTAAATAGAGTTCAATGACTTGCCCAGATTCACACTGTAATGACCGCGTATTTAAAATCAGCCGGAATCAGGAATTCAGGTTAAGGGAAAAATCTTCAATATTTATTGAAGTGAAGAGGTGAATAAAGATTGCAATATCAAATATAGGCAAGAAAGATTGCAATAGCAAATATAGGCAGTTGCGACAGGAAGCCAGCTAAGAGAGAGCGACGCGAGCCGAGCCAACCATGGCAATGGCAATCCCAAAAACCTCTCCTCCCCTTCCTTTTCCACTCCCCTGCCTCCACCCACCAAAATCGTCATTTCCTATACAACACATCAGGACTTGCACAAAGAGTGGGTGGGGGCCATTCTTTCTCCAAGCTTATCTATTAATAGAGTATGGTCCAATTACTATTTAGCCTCATGTGCTTGGGACCTCAGTGCATCAACTCAAGCCTCAGCCCATTACATCACACAGCTTGTAAATGTCTGAGGCCAGATTTGAATTCAGAAAAATGAGTTTTCCTGCCGCCAGTACTGACACTCTCAATAACCTAATAAATTTTTTTCTAAAACCATTTCAAGTTTTTGGGTTCTAACACACTAATATCCTTCTGCCTCATCACTTTCAAGTACAACTCTGTGTGATACATGTATAAATGGATTACTAGAAATGCTATGCAAAGAGGACAGATGGGTTAAAATTATGAGTTCATTGGGAAGATTTCCTAGGGAAAAGAAGTTTCAAATGGAGTTTTACTGTAAAAGAAAAAAAAATATTGCTTAGCAAATGCATGAAAAACAAGTGTTACTTTTACAGTCACTTGCTATTTAATGTAAATGAAATCCCATTAACATTTGTATGAGGAGTATTTCATCCTGTTTTAGTTTCAGGTCTTTATGTTAGAGATTGTATTTGTGTATATGTACATATGCATCATTTCTGGAATCACTAAGTCACCAAAGTTTAGAGTTTAAAGGGTCATTACTACTCTTTTAATTCAGTTGGTGTCTTCATGACATGGTCATTCAGCTTCTGTTTGAAAAAAAGCATGTTTTCCTTGAAAATGAGATTTCCAGCGAGTTAAAATCCACTTCTTGGGGCATCTTTTTTTCTTCCTCCTTTGAACAACTTTTATTGCTAAGAAGTTTTGTTTTTGTTTTATGTCCAACCTAAAATTTCTTCTGTGTAGCTTTGACCCTTTGCTTCTAGTTCCACCCTTTGGGGTCAATCAGAATAAATCTAATTTCTATTCAAAAGTAGCAGCTCTTCTAGTTCTGAAGGAGCACTATCTTAAATGTTGCCAGTGAATCTTTTCTTTTCCCATGCTAAACATTTCCATGTTTTCCAACCAATTCTCATAGATCTGGATTTGTTTTTCATACTAAAAATTTTGAAATATTTAATTGAGCATGTTAATATCTTAGTGCTGCTGTAATTTGATCATTAGTGGTTGGTTGAATGAATGAATAAACACTGTTTACTGGTGTCCTCTGTCCATTCTTTCTTTTTCAGATTTTGAATTTGTATGTTATATTGCTATAAAGTATGTATCTCTATGTCCTTGAAGTTATCTTTTATTTTAAAGTACTGATGAGGCTTAGATTTGGGGTACCCAAATGAAATTAGGGTTTCTGGTGGTCAGGGAGTTAAATGAGGTCTAGTGGCAGGTTCAGGGTTCAGAGAGTCAAATGGAGCTCCCCTGCTACCCTATAGGGTAGAGAGTTTTGGGGAACTCCCTTCTGGCAGTGCAGTTCTCTATAAAGAAATTTATAGACCCGAAAGCCTAGATAGATAAATGAGGCTTATTATGAGGATTGGAAGGAAAGTTAAAGTTTGGTTAAGGAAATAGGTGAGGGTAAAGAGAAGAGAGCACTGAAAAAGAGTATTCCAGTGGGCAGAAGCTCCTTGGGCTGCCAAACATAGGGCTGGAATGTTTGGAACCTCTGCAAAGAGAGGGTTTTAGTTTGGCTCTTTTATAATAGGGGACTTTGGCTACAAGCTGAAGGGCCTATTGGGTGGAGTCCCAAGTTGGCTCCTCCTTGGGTTTCAGCTAGGGCTAGAATTTGAATTGAATTCAGTGAGTTTCAGGACTGAGCCAACTCCACCCATATAACAAAGATGAAGCTATTTGTCCTTTGGGTGGACACCTTCACTGAGGCAGAGTTGAAGAAGATTTTCTCATTTAAGGATTTTCAGAGTTTCGGGGTCCGCTCTTCATTCCCCGCTCAAGCAGTCAAAACAAATTCATTTAAGGGAAAAAAGACTTGGGGCAGTATCCCTTATTGACGCAGAGTTGAAGGAGATTTTCTCCTTCAAGGATTTTCAGAGTTTGGGGATCCCCTCTTCAGTATATTTGACTTCCTTCTTTTAATTCATTTCATTTTTTTATATTTATGTTACTTTAAAAATTAAAATATTCCTTTTGTCTTTTTTTTATACCAACTATTTAATTATGTCCTTAGCTCTAAAACAATTATCCTTGTTAACAAAGAAACCCAGTTAAGCAAAACTCAAAGACACATAACTTTAGCTAATAGCATATATATGTATTATTGTTTTTCCATAATTCTTCACTCTACTATGGGGCAACTAGATGGCATAATGTACAGAGCACTCAAATCTTGCTAGCTGTATGCCCCTGAACTATAACAAACGGGGGGATTGAATGTCTCATCACAGGTTCTCTGAAACCTCAAGATGGACTATTATTATGACCTTCTGGAGAGCCAAAGCCTTTCTTTGAATCCTCAGTCCTCAGTACTTAGTATTGTTTTAACACATATCAGGTAATTAATAAATGTGTGCTAATTGACTAAATTAATTAGCAACTGGTAGTTTTTAAGTGTTTGTTTTTTTTTTATACTATTGTATATATTGTGCTCTTGTATCTTCTTACTCTAGCTTCCATATTCCTTTACCTTGCCAGTGAAAGGAAGGAAGTACATTTCTTCACTTTTTTCTCTGATCTCAATGTTGGTTATTATAATTATTCCGTATACTGCTTTGAGTTTTTATTAGTCTTTTAATTTGCATTTTTTGTAGTCATTATATTGCTGTCGAGATTTTACTTCATTCCATATTAGCTCACAGAATGCTTCCCATGTTTCTCTCCATTCCTCATAATTGCCATTTCTTATGGCCCACTAATATTCCATTAGATTCACATACCGTGGTTTGAGTAGCCATTCCCCAACTGACAGACAACAAGTATGTTTCTTTTTCTTTGTATCTATATATAATGCCACTATAAGTATTTTTTTTTTATATTTGTGGTACTTTTATTTGTCTTTGACTCATAGAATCACAGAGTTAGGACTGGTAGGGATGTTAGAGGTCATATAGTAAGATCTCCTTTTATTGATGAAGAAACTGAGGGACAGAGAGGTACATAATTTGAGACTGTGGTTGGAACACATTTCCAACAGAACAAGGTGTGGTTCAGAAAGTATTTTTAAAGCAAAATTCTAAATATTCTCAGAATAGTTGGATTAATTCATAGGTCTACCAATCAATGTACTTGTCTTTCTGCATCCTCTCCACACCGCCTCTCTGTCTTTTGTCAGCTTTGCTGAGTATGAAGAAAATCCTCACAGTTATTTCAATTGTGATATTACTTTTTTGATCTATCTGACTTTTTTTTGGAAATCTATGTGAGATAGAGTGTGAGTCAAGCCATTTTATTTGAATGAAGTAGATTTCTAAGCAGAGTATTGTGACTTCTATTTGAAATTTTCCATTTGTACACTGCGAAAAATTTTGCCTAAAAAAGATTTCAATGACCAGCAGGATGACTACAGAGAGGCTTGGAGAGACGTACATGAATTGATGCTAAGTGAAATGAGCAGAACCAGGAGGTCATTATATACCGCAGCAACGATACTGTATGAGGATGTATTCTGATGGAAGTGGATTTCTCCAACAAAGAGAAGATCTAACTCAGTTTCAATTGATCAATGATGGACAGAAGCAGCTATACCCAAAGAAAGAACACTGGGAAATGAATGTAAACTGTTTGCATTTTTGTTTTTCTTCCCGGGTTATTTCTACCTTCTGAATTGAATTCTCCCTGTGCAAGAAGAGAACTATTCAGTTATGCATACATATATTGTAATATACCATGTAATAGGACTGCTTGCCATCTGGGGGAAGGGATAGAGGGAGGGAGGGGAAATAATTGGAACAGAAGTGAGTGTAAGGGATGATGTTGTAAAAAATTACCCTGGCATAGGTTCTGTCAATAAAAAAGTTATTAAGAAAAAAAAATTTCAAAATTAATCTTACTTAAGGTAAATTCTTTCTAAATAAATGGAGCATTTGGTATGAAAAATGAGCTTGAGAGAAAAGGGTGTTGATTGTAGTAATTGGGAGTTATTACAAGGCTGTCTACAAATGACTAAAATAGATTTTGATGATATATTAACCACAAAGGTGAAGCTTAAATGGTTTATAATCTCACCAAAATTCAGAGGTAAAAAAGATACTTAAGAGCATCTTTGTGCTTTAGATGCAAATGCCACACAAGGTCAATAAGAAGTATATTTTAAAAAACCATTTCTTTCCTACAAGGTCTTTGAAAATTTAGAATTCATTTATTAGAGAGGTTGAAGGAATTCTCCTAGTTTTCCTTTGAGTTTGAAAGCTTTTGAAAGGATATATAGACTTCATAATATTTTCCTGCTTATCAGAACTGCTAGGTTCTTTGAAAGAATGTGCCACACATTTTGGCTGTCCAATGGCATTCATATTTAAATATTCAATTACAACAGTCAATATTAATGCTCTTTCTCTTATAGAGAAGTAGCATAATTTGATGGATTAAAGACTTGAAATCAGATCTTGCCCCAGATACTAAATTAAGTGTGTGACTCTATGAATTAGAAATGCCTTCTTATTAGTAAGTTCATTTCAAACCATTTCAAGAACGTGACTCTCTTCATGGGAACTTAACCTCTCTTTAACCCTATGAGACCGGGAATGTGCCACATGTGTTTGGCTTCACTTCTACAATCCCAGGAACTAGCCATTCCTTGGGACACAATGAATATCAGTGTGGATTGAGAAATGATAAGACTGTTACAGGACTTCAAAATCTGCTGGAATCATTGGATTCCCTAACACATAAAAAGACTTTTTCAGGACTTCAAAAACTTGGGGGGATCATTGGATTCTCTGACATGTGAAGCAATGGACAATAGATTGCTTTTGGATTATCTCTTGGCTGCTGAAGAAGGCATATGTGTGACTGTTGTTTACATACCCTCCTTCTAGAACTTCTGGCAATCTTTTACAACACCATGTTGATTTATATTGTTTGTTATACCGCTACTTGCGTGTACAATTCATGTTTGTAACACCACATCGAACCTGCACTGACTGTGTTTGTGCATAATAAGAGCCTTCAGCCCAGAAACCCGCTAGCAACCCCCACTTCCCATTGGTGCTTTTCATCTCCCTTCCTGAGATATCAGGGAGGGCGTGATTATCTCCTTTTTAGTGCTTTCACCTCCCTTCCTGAGAAGTCAGGGAGGGCATGACTACCTGTGTTCTAAAACAAAAGAAAGCAGGAGATGTAATGGGCTGAAGCTTGAGTTGATGCACTGAGGTCCCAAGCATATGAGGCTAAATAGTAATTGGACCATACTCTATTAATATATATGGTTGGAGAAAGAATGGGCCCTGCCTACTCTTTGTGCAAGTCCTGATGTGTTGTATAAAACACATCTGGTTCTGTATGCCAGTTGGCACAACTCTGGGCATTCTAGAGTATAAATCTGGGTTTCTTTTTTTTAAAGACATCATCTGGCTAAAAAAAACAAAACAAAACAAAACCAAAACCCTGTTTGGAGGGAGCTGACAACTTCCTTCAGGGCTAGTCTAAAATTTCTAGATAGCCCTTGGTCTGTGTTAAATGTTTTGTTTCATGTTTTTGGCCACTTGGTCATGTCCATGTGATTTATGTGACTTGTTTCTGTCACTTATTTGTCTTGTTGGTTCAGAGCTCTGCTAAATTAAGAAATTTGGGAATTAGTCAAAATTTACTGATGATTTTAAACTTTAAAAAAACTGGCGATCGGTAAATTCAGGTGTGGCTTGAATGGAGCTACGATAGGTAAGGCCTCTGGAGAACAAAAGGAGTTTATGCTAATTGCTTTGAATTCAGGCTGGAGAAAACATCTGATTAGAATGATTTTTTAAATTGTGGAAATAATTGTACTGTTGCCTTTGCAGGCTAGATTTGGTCATCTTGGAATGTAAGATCTTAAGAACTTGTTGGAGTGAAATTCTGTTAGCTACTCCAGCTACGGACAGCCTAGTTAAGCCTGGGGGGCAGGTTAGCTCCCCTTCCCTCCCCCCTGTCTCTTTGGAGGTGGAGTGGGAGGATGGAGGGCCTCGAGGAATTCTCCCTCCCCACACACTATGTGTTCCAGCATCTTTCTGCAGAGGCTTGGCTTTGGCAAAAGATTTCAAGAGATAGGCCCCCTTTTAAGTTAATTGATCTATAATTTGTTTCTAAAGGTTTAAAGGATATTTTTCAGAATCTTTCAGATTCTTTTCTGTAGAATTGGGTTTTCTGTATCAGTTTAATTGATTGTATTCTGAGCCCATCATTTAAAGGGCTTTTTGTAAGTAATAGTTTTTCCTTGTGCTTTTGAAAAATATTTCTGTTAAAGCCTAGAGAGACTTACATGAACTATTGTTGAGTGAAACGAGCAGGAGCAAGAGATCATTCTATACTTCAACAACAACGCTATATGATGATCAATTCTGATGGACGCAGCCCTCTTCAATAATGAGATGAACCAAATCAGTTCCATTAGCATAGTAATGAATTGAACCAGATACACCCAGCGAAAGAACTCTGGGAGATGAATATGAACCACTTCATAGAATTTCCAATCCCTCTATTTTTGTCCACCTGCATTTTTTACTTCATTCACAGGCTAACTGTACACTATTTCAAAGTCTGATCCTTTTTGTACAGCAAAATAAGTGCATGGACATGTATACATATATTGTACTTAACTTATATTTAACATATTTAACATGTATTGGTCAACCTGCCATCTGGAAGAGGCTCGGTGGGGGGAAGGAGGGGAAAAGATGGAACAAAAGGTTTTGTAACTGTCAATGCTGAAAAATTCCATGCATATATCTTGTAAATTAAAAAGCTATAAAATTTTTAAAAATTAATTATTAAAATAAAAATAAAAATGTCTCAGTAACAATATTATTTCCTATATGGCTCAATTTTACAATTCTATATCAATTATCTCAGCTAACGATTCCCAGCCTTTAGACTAGTTGATTGATTGGTTTGATGATATTTTCTGTGATTTCAAGGGATGCTGTGAAATTCTCTCTTTAAAAAAATGCATTTTTATTCAGACGTTAACAAACAAAAAACAAAATGAGCAATTCCATATACATTGCAGAACAGAGGAAAATTTTTGGCAAAAAAAAACAACAAAAAAACAAACCAATTCTAAATCTATACTGGGACTCTTGGGAGGAGATAAAATTAGTCATTAAGCAAACAATGCTAGGATGTTGCAACTTAAAAAAAAACAATTTGGTAATCAATGATTTAGGAATTCATTAGTCCTCTCCTTTCTACATGCTGTTCTTTCTCTCCCCCAATCTTGTTGTTTGTTTATTTTTCCAATTTATTTATTTAAAATTTTGAGTTCCAAATTCTATCCCATTCTCTTCCTCCTCCCCCTTCCTTAGATGGTAAGCAATCAGATATAGGTTATACATGTGCAATTATATAAAATATTTCCATATTAATCATTTTTGACAATACGAATCAAATAAAAAGAAAAAATGTAAAAAAAAAATGAAAAATAGCATGTTTTAGTCTGTATTCAATCAATCATTTCTTTTTCTGTAGTAGGTAGTATGTTTCATCATTAGTCTTTTGGGATTGTTTTGGATCATTGTATTGCTAAGAATAACTAAGTTAGCTCCAATTCTTCATTGAACAATACTGTTGTTACTATGTACAATATGTCCTGGTTCTGTTCCTTCATGTGTCAGTTCATGTAAATCTTTTCAGGTTTTTCTGAAATCATCTTGCTTGTCATTTCTTAAAATACAATCATATTCTGTTGCAATCATATGCCATAACTTGTTCAGTTTTTTCCCATTTGATAGGTATCCCCTAAATTTCCAATTCTTAGCCCCTACAAAAAGAGCTATTATAAATATTTTTGTGCAAATAAGTCCTATTCTCTTTATGGGAATATCTCTGGTGTGTAGAGCTATCAGTGGTATTTCTGGATCAAAGGTAATGTTTAGTTTTATAGTCCTTTGCCACAGTTCCAAATTGCTCTCCAGAAAGTTTAGGTCAATTTACAGCTCCACCAAGAGGGCATTAGTATCCCAGTTTTCCCATATCTCCTCCAACATCTGACTTTTCCCTTTCTTCTTATATTAAACACTCTGATAGCTGTGAGGTAGTAGCTCAGAACTGTTTTAATTTGTATTTCCCTGATCAATAATGATTTAGAACTTTTTTCATATGATCATAGGCAGCTTTGATTTCTTTGTCTGAAAACTCCCTGTTCGCAACCTTTGACCATTTATCAATTGGGGAATGATTTGCATTTTTTATAATTTGATTCAGTTCTCTATATATTTGAGAAATGAGGTCTTTATCAGGGAGATATGTTGCAAATTCCCCATCCCCATGTTTCCAACTTTCCTTGTAATTTTGGTTGCATTGGTTGTGTGCAAAATCTTTTTAATTTTATATAATCAAAATTATCTATTTTACATTTTGAAATGTCTTTTATATCTTCTGCAGTCCTTAATTCTTTTCTTACTCATAAATCTGACATTTCAACTATTCTATGCTCTCTTAATTTGCTTTATGTTTAAAGTCACCCTTTAAGTTTAAGTCATATGCCCCTTTTGGCCCTATGTTGGTATATACAGTGTGAAATGTTGGTCTATTCCTAGTTTCTGCCACACTGTTTTCCAACTTTCCTAGTAGTTTTTGTCAAATATTAAGTTTTGTTCCAAAAGCTTGGATCTTTGGGTTTATCAAATACTAGTTTACTATGGCAATTTTCTGTAATGTAATTTGCACCTGATATATTTCAGTGGACCTACCAATCCATTTCTTAACCAATACAAGTGTTAAGATAATTACTATTTTATGATACAGTTTGAAATTTAATAAGCCTAGAAAATTTTTCTATTTTTTCATTGATCCCCTGGATAGCTTTGAGCATTTGTTCTTTTAGATAAATTATTTTTTTTTCTAATTCTATAAAATTCTGTTGATAGTTTGATTAGCATGGCACTGAATAAATAGATTGATTTAGGTAGAATTATTATTTTTACTTATATTGGTTTGGCCTTCCCATGAACAATTAATATTTTTCCAATTATCTAGATCTGATTTTATCTGTGTGAAAAGTGTTTTATATTTGTGTTCAGATACCTCCTGAGTTTGTCTTGGGAGGTAGACTCTCTAGTGTTTTATGTTGTTACTTTACAATTACTTTAAATGAAATTTTTCTTTTTATTTCTTGCTGCTGGATTTTGGTTGATAATAAATAAATAGGAATGCTGATAACTTAAAGTGAGCTTATTTTGTATCCTGCAACTCTCCTAAATTTAATAATTTCAAGTAGTTTTACAAGTGATTATCTGGGATTTTTCAAGTATAATAACATCTGCAAAGAGTAATAGTTTTGTTTCTATTGCTTCATTTCCTACTCAATTTGATTAATTCTTTTTTTCTTATTGTTATAGCTGATGATTCTAGTACAATATTAAAGAATAGAGGTCATAATGGGCATTATATTCAGATTTTATTCAGAAGCTTCTAGCTTAATGATGGTGTTAGATAAATATTATTATTTATTATATCTATATAATATTATTATTTTTTAAAGTAAGCTCCATGTATTCCTGTGCTCTCTAATGTTTTTAATAGGAATGGGTGCTGTATTTGTCAAAGATTTTTTTCTGCATCTATTTAGATAATTATATGATTTTATTGATTTTGTTATTGATATGTCCAATTATGCTTATAATTTTCAGAAATATTGAACCAGCCCTACATTCTTTTTCCCCCAAGGCAATTTGGGTTAAGTGATTTGCCCAGGGTCACTCAGATAGAAGCATTAAGTGTCTGAGATCACATTTGAACTCAGGTCCTTCTGATTTCAGGGCTGGTGCTCTATCCACTGCAGCACCTGGCTGCCCCCAGCCCTGCATTCCTAATAAAAATCTTACTTGGCCATTGTGTATGATCCTTGTGATATATTGCTGTAATTTCTTTGCTAGTATTGTACTAAAATTTTTGTAGCAATATTCATTAGGAAAAATGATCTATAATTCACGTTCTCTTTTTTGGTTCTTCCTGGCTTGGGTATCAGCACCATATTTGTGTCATAAAAGGAATTTGGTAGGACTCCTTCATCCTATTTTCCCAAATAGTTTATATAATATTGAGATTAATTGCTCTTTAAATATTTGGTAAGAGTTCACTTGTGAATTCATCTGGTTCTAAGGATTTTTTCTTAAGAAGTTCATTGAAGGCTTGTTCAAGTTCTTTTTCTTAGATTAAGTTGAGTATTTTGTTTGTTCTTCTATTAATCTGACTAATTTATATTTTTGTAAATATTTATCCATTTCAGTTAAATTGTCAAATTTATTGGGACATAATTGTACAAAAGGGGTCATAACAATTGTCTTAATCTACTGTTCTTTGATGGTGAATTCATCACTTTCATTTTTATATTAGTAATTTGATCTTCCTTTTTAAAATTCAAATTAAGCAATGGGTTTATCTAATTTATTGTTTTTTTCATAAAATCATTTTCGAGTTTTATTAATTCATTGGTGTTCTTGCTTGCAATTAAAGATATAAATTTCTCTTAGGTATCACTTTGGCTGCATCTTATCAAATTTGATATGTTCTCTCCTTGTCATTACTTTCTTTAATGAAATTATTGTTTAATTTATATGATTAATTCATTGATCCACTTTTTAAAGCACTACATATAATTTCGGTTTTTTTTTTTCCTTTTTTTTTTTTCTGAGGCAATTGGGGTTAAGTTCTTTGCTCTGGGTCACACAGCTAGTAAGTGTTAAGTGTCTGAGGTCACATTTGAACTCAGGTCCTCTTGACTTCAGGGCTGGTGCCCCAGATTGTGCAATTTCTAATTAAGTTTTAACCTCTCTTTCCATTGTCCATTACTGAATAGAAGTTTTGATTTCATTATGATCTGAAAAGGATGTGTTTACTATTTCTGCTTTTCTGCATTTGATTGTGAGGAATTTATTGTCCTAATAGATGGTCAATTTTTATATAGGTGCCATATGCTGCTGACAAAATACACACACACACACACACACACACACACACACACACACACACACACACATATATATATATATATATATATATATATATTTATTTATTTATTTATTTCTATTCCTGTTGATTTTCTCCAGGAATTTATCACATCTAACTTTCCCAGAATTTTATTCACCTCTTTATTTCTTGTTTATTTTTTGGTTAGATTTATCTAGTTCTGAGATTGGAGAACTGAGGTCCCCCACTAATGTAGTTTTCTAGAGAGTGATTTCTTTCTCCTCAAATTACTAATTGACTTTACAGGTTGTATCTCAAGGAGAATGTAAATTTTAGAATTAGAGCTCATGGATCCAGAGATGAAAAGTAATCAGCCTGAGAATTTACCTATTTCCAATACCTCCTTTTGTGGATGCAAAAAATGAGGTTCAAAAATGGCAAGTGATTTGCCTGCTAAGGTCAAACAGTAGCAGAGCTGGGATTCAAACTTACATTGATTTCACATCAACTTTTTCTCTTACACCCTGCCAGTTTTCTGCCCATTTCTGTTTTTGAAGAGTCTAACATAGTATATTGCACAGTTCCACTCCTTCTTCCCTGTATTTCTGATTTCAGTGTGGTAGAGGACTTCCTCTATCAGTAAATAATTAAAAACAATTCTGCCACTTATAATTTTAGTGAATGATCTGGTGTACTGAGGGATTGAGTAAGTGACTAGCTTCAGATTACAGTTAGCAGGTGTCAGACAAAATTTAAATCCAAGTATACCAATTTCTGCAAATTATTAAGCACCTTGCTTAATTTTTTCCCCCTCTCCCTTCTCCTTATGCTTCTCTCAATGTGTTGTGTGTGGTGTTTCAAAGTGTTCGATGCCTAGTCACCAAGGGAGGACTAGTTGAGATTAATTTAGATTATAAATGCATTTCTACTACCCATGTACATATAAATTGCAAATTAATCACTTTATATAGATCCTATATACATGACACAGTTATATAAACACTAATTTGTAAAAGCCTCGGATTGCTTGAAAGATACAAAATGGAGTCTAAATTTCACAACTAAGAATCTGGGGAAGGATGAAAGTGAGCAACAAGAGAAGATGAAACATCAAGAAATCCATTTAAGACTACTGGGTTTCTTTAGTAGAAATCAGAGAACATCTCTAGCCTGATTGACAGAAATGAGCAAGACAACTTTTTTAATGAATGGGTATTCTGCTCAGATAACCAAATAAGAGTGTCTTTTCTTCAAAGTTTAAGAAAATTTAGAAAGGAAGGCTGATAGATATGGATTACTAACTTGGCAGAAATAGGAAAGTTTGATTTAAGTAAGCAAGATGAAGCCCTAGAATAAGAAATAAATGGACTTTGCAATTATACTTTGTAGCAATAATTTCCTTACCTCCTGGATAACCAGAACTCCACCTCTTATCTGCAAATATCCAATTCAGTTTCTACTTGCATATCTTGTTTACCACATCAAACTAAGCTTATCATTCTTCCCAAGCCACTTTCCCTCCCAGCTTCATTGTCTGTCAAAGATATCTCATTTTCAAAACTTAAAAATCATTGACTTCTTTTCTTCTCTCATTCATGTCCAGTCACTCAGTCCTGTCATATTTTTGTATTGGTCCTTCCTCTACAAGTCCTTTCAACATTGATAGAAATTATTTGTTTATATCTACTTATAGTTACTTTCAGAGCTTCACTCAATCTTAGAGAATTTTTTTTCAAACATTTCATTTTACAAGTGAGGAACCTGAGACTCAGAAGTCATATAGTAGTATGCATTATGTACTATGAGCTCTAATTTGAACTCAGGTCTTCAGTCCACAAATGAAGTGATTTTCCCACAATACCTTATGTACTATAGATTTAGCACTCAATAGTAGTGTCCATTTAAGAATTTCTTCTATCTTCACAGCTATTTTATGCATTCTAATTATCTTTCCAACTAGATTGTGTCTTGGGCAAGGAGCAGCTCTTATGTTCTTCAGCTCTACCAGAGCCTACCATAATGTTGAGAAACTAATAATGAACATAATAGGTCCTCAACATGTACTACATAGACTAAGTAGTAAAGTAATTTCTGGAACTTTAACATATTAATTAAGATAATGCTGATGACTCACTATTTAAAAGGATTACCTAGGAAACATAGATGTTAAAAATAAGTATCTCCAGTTTTCCTCTCCATACCCCTTGGAGCATCTTACATACTGACAGCAAAACAAGAAAGATGATTTCCAACCCTGTAAGCTTGCCTATAAAATGGAGGGCCAGGAGGTAAGGTAAACACGGTGCCTCCCTCCCATCTGGGTTTTGTCACACTTTCACAAAACTGATCTACATCCCTATGATCTTGGTCCTCCTAATGGTTGACATGTAGGAGATGTAGTGCAGACATCTATGATGATCTGTCCACATATTTTAAAATATTTTACCTGGGACCTTTTGTGTTACACAAATACCCATGTTTGTGAGAAAGAATTTCAGTAGATGATTATTTTAATGCTGTATTTTTTCCCCTTAGAATTATTCTCATATAAATAAATCTTTAGGCATTAATAGGTCACATTTCAAAGTATTACTAGCATTCCCTGATAGATAGCATAATTAACAACCTTGAAGATTGCCATCATGGAAGAGGAATTTTCATTTGGGTAAGGATTGTTCTCAATAAAACTTGGGAATTGCATTATACTTGAGGGAACACTAAATAAGAAAGGGTTCTAGACTAACTATTTATCATTATTATTTTTGTGTGTGTGTGTGTACTGTTGCCCTGTGATTTCTGATTAACAATATTAAAATTGAGAGAGGGGACTTTGTAATCGAACATATCTGGAGTCACAGAATCTGAACTCTCCTACTATTGTGGGTTTGGTTTGACATTTTAGGGAATTAATTCTATGAAAGATAAGCCATTATTGAAATGAAAACAGTAATGCAGTTTTGTATTTTTTCAAAGTGTAAAAATAATAGAATTCTTTAACAACTCTTTGCAGCAGCAGTACAAAATATTAACAACATACCAAAGGAACATTCAATCCCATGATTCAGCATTTCTATCCTGGCCCCAAACTAATGAATGAATCTTGCTTTGATTTCTTATATCACTTAATTTGGCCATAATAATAAAAATTGAAAAATAATAAAATAGCAGAGTTAAGTACAAGAGTAAACAAGGTTGTACAGTTCTGTAGGACCCAGTAAAAGAAAAAGACAGAATAGTGTTCTCTTATTTTGAACCAACTATCTCATCATAGAAATCTATAGCATTTTGATTGGAAGTGGTATACTCAACATAGGTTTGAACAATATTATACTAGTCCAAAAAATGTTCAGTTTTTATAACAGGTTCTTATATTTTATAAAACACCCATTTCAGGAATTCCCCACCCCCATCCCTCTTTGGTCACAGCATTTTATTTTTTTTTTTAAAGCAAGGGAAATCAACTACTTTTTGAAGGAGACTAGAAATAAAAAATAAAACTGCTTAGACATTTAGGTAAAAAACAACAACAGCAAGAACAACAAAACACTAGCTAGCCCTAATACTCCCATAAGATTCATAATACATGGGATATTGGTATATCTTCCATAAGTGTTGCTCCTTCTCTTCTGGAGACATTGAATTCTATGGGTAGAGATCCAGTCATAGCAGAAGTTGATTTTAAAAAAAATGAAACAACCTAAAGGACTTGCTTTCTGGCAGAAGTTGATGGCTATGATTCCCTTTTTAAACACAATTAGAGGAAATATTCAACTTATGAAATGTATAGAGTGAGAGGAGTTCACATGCGCTTTGCCCCACTTTGAACGTTTTCCATTGAAAAATAGATGCCTTTCTGAGCCAGCAGCTGTTGGTGCGTTCCCTGTTCTTTGACCTTGCCATTCTGGAAAACCACAATAAGGTCGGCATTCTGGATGGTGGAGAGGCGATGAGCGATCACAATACACGTACGGCCTTCTCTGGCCTTGTCCAGGGCTTCCTGGACAACCTATTCAGTGATTACATACAAGGTTATTTTAAAGAGAAAAATCAATTCTAACTTTTCAATTCCTTCTCTCTCAATATTCTTTTCACTTCATCTCCATAATAAAAAGGAAGCTTTTATACAACTAAGAACTGTGTAGAGATAAATTTACAATTAACACTTTTTTTTTGTTTTTTGTTTCTAAATATTGTAATTTTTCTCATTTCCACATAAAAACAATTTTCCATTTTTAAAATTTGAGTTCCAAATTCTCTCCCTCCCTTCATCCCCCTTTCCTCCTTGAGTCAGTAAGCAATTTGTTATGTTATACGTGTGCAATCATAATACACATATTAATACCTTTTTCTCTTAGTGAAATCATTCCACTAGCAAAAACACTTATTAAAATATCTTTTTATCTATATTCTGCACGTGGTACTATGTTGTGTTTGAATATGTATAAACCAAGGCCCTTGGGAGGCTTTTGACCTGCCTTAGCAGCAAGATAGGTAGAAAAATTTGGATGCTTCAATACCTTCAGGTCTTTGAAGAGTAATCTCTGAAAGACTAGAATAATCTTTTGCTATTTGCAAGTAACAGATAAACTTCAAGAAATTGGTGTGTATTTGGTTTCCTGCACACAGAACAGTAACAAAACAACAACAACAAAAGTGACCGTTCAAGCTTAAGTCCTAAAGAGACAGCAGTAAAGTTTGTGACTCTCTCCTCCTCTCTATATTCAGTTGCAGGTTCTGTATTGAACCTGACAACGGGGAAGAGGAAATCTATTCAAATCTCAAAATAATGACTCAAGGTATGCTGTATAAGGAAAAAAGGAGTCAGTTACCAGTTATCATGGTTCTCAATCTCTTATTTTCCTTGTTTCATTGATCATTTTAAGTGGTAAGAAGATTCCTTGCATATCATTTGTGGAGGGAATTCTTAATACAGGAGTTGACACTTTTCTCATCAATACATAATAGGGACATGTCTATAAATTATACTCCAAAATTCTGGCCCTCTACAGATAACCACTAATTGAGATAATGAATCTCCACAAAACAATCACCTGTATTCAAATCTGCACTATTTAAAAGGTGTAATTATAGAACAATAGGATCATAAGTTCTAATCCAATGGAAATATGTCATTCAAATTTGAATAATGTGATTGCCTCAGAGAGATTACTCACTCCCATTAATGGGGACCCAACTGTATGGCTTGCAGAGCTGGATGGAGAACTGAGTCCTTAAGTAACTGGTCCAGAATATGGGCTATAGGCATAGAATCAGAAAATCTGAGCTCAAATCTGAACACTTACCAGGGGATCACTTAACCTCTGGTCTACTTTAGTTTTTTCAACTGTAAAATGGGATCAATAACAGCAACTAAGTCACAGCATTGTTGTTAGGATGAAATGAACAAAAAAGCCTAGGACAGTTCCTGGCTTAATAGATGCACATTACCTTCTGTTTCCTTTATGCTACTTCTAACTTCCAGGACTGAAAATATACTATGTATATGAAGTAAAAGAAAATGGCTCTTTCAGAACATAAGTACAACAAGCCATACATTTTCACTTTCTGTATCCAGGGCTGAAGTTGCTTCATCCAATAGTAGGATCTGAGGATTTCTGATGAGGGCTCGAGCAATAGCAATACGCTGTTTCTGACCTCCTGAGAGCTGAGTCCCTTTGTCTCCTACCTTGGTTTCATATTTCTGTATTTAAAGTTAAATTTAGTTAACATTGAAAATATAGATGCTAGTAAAAATAGAAGTTATTATCTTGACAGTGAGTTTGCAGTAAAAGAGATTTTGCTTCTTGGCGGTAAATTTAAATGAACAAATTATATCAAAAGCAAGAAAGAAGAAAACTGCTAAAATAATAGAGAATAGAGAATAAAAGTCAAATTACAAAAATGAAGACTGAGAAAATGAGTCTAGAAAACCATAGAGATCAAGGCACAGAGGTCTACAGTCAACAAAATCAAAAGTTTCAATAATAGCTCATATTAAAATAGTGCTTTAAAATTTATAAAATGCTTTAAATAATTTCTTTCATTCTTGTACCAATGCTGTT
>MU176776.1:0-32434 GCA_016696395.1 Antechinus stuartii | reverse complement strand
TATGCTTCAACTTAAGCATTCCATTTGAACTTATTTTTATTGAACTCATCCATTTAATTTGTGCATCTATTTTACAGAAACAAAAAAAACCCATGTCTTTATTACCAGTATTCCATCAGTCTTGTTTGGCTGTCAGACATAGTACACAACAATCCTTGAAAACTGAAGATGATTATCTCTTAGTAAGCAACAGAGAAGTACAAGGAACATGCACACAGTCTGAAATTTATAACCAATGAGGAAATTCAAAGAAGAACAGGGATAAAAGGTATTATCAGAATAATGTGTGACAGGAAGAAAAGATTGGTTAATCCCAAATTAAGAAGGCAAAGGATGACAGTCGAATGGCCCAAGAACTCCATTAATATCTCTCATTGTTAGAAGAAAGCAAGAAATCCTTCAGAAAACTTATGGGAGGACATACACAAGAAATACATAGGGCAAATATTGATAAGTGATGACATGCATCACAGGAGAGAAAATGCAAAATGATGAGACTAAAGATCCATTTGAGAATTTTGAGTCACTCACCTTGACCTCTTTCCGAGATGGGTAAGTGAAATGAACATTTTTGAATTCTAAGTTTCCTTTAATATTATCTAGTTTGTGGCCATTCATTGAATAGCTGTCAATAGTTGGATTCTAAATAAAATAAAACATGAAAAAATAAGAATACTTCTAGGCCACAAAATTGAATTTGCTTCTCCCCAAGAAATGTAAATACAATGTCTTAATGAATCCCCCCCCCCCCCCCCCAAAAAAAAAAAAAAAAAGAATGGACAACATAATTCTAGTAATATTATCAGATACAGTTACCATATATGGCAGAGAAACACAGTGTTGCATAATAGGGTGTTGAGTTGAACTCAAAAAGATTCAGGCCTATATTTCACTGGTAACAATGAATACAAAAGTAGTACCAAGAAATAAAATACACAAGCCATGCATAAATGTCTAAATGCCATGTGATGGTAAAACATCCTGTTATTGATCCAGCTCAAGAATAATTGGAAGCTGCTCAGAACATCAGTTCTGTACCGAACAAGCACTTAAAGCCATATGTGACTGAATAAATAAATTGGAAAACAGTCATGAGAGCATCTTGAACCAATGGCTATGGAAGTGATATTTGATATTTGAAGAATGCCATGTGACAATGGACAACCTTATGTCTATAAGGATAAAAGCTTTATATTACAATAAGGCATATTAGGGAGCAGTGACAGTGAGCACTCTTGTTATTATATTCCCATAATAATAAAAATCACAGGTCCTTGAAATATTGCTGTATAATCATGTGCAGCTAGACAACAGTTGGGCTGGAATCAGGAAGAGCTCTTTATGGGTTCAAATTCTGCCTCCGATACATATTACCTGTATGACCTGTGCAAGCCACTTGATCTGTTTGCTTCATTTGCTCATATGCTGCAATCCTAGTCACTATTAACATGTGCCAGTAGGACCACATACACTTTCATGCCTGTAAGCAATAAAACTGCCTGACCTTAATTAAAAAAAAATAATCACCTTGTGTTTATATATTTTTCTTTTAAAATCTTATATTCATTATTATTACTTGGTTTTTATATCACTCTTACTGTCCTTATTCCAGCTAGATATTTCTTATAACAAAGTTAAAAAAATAAGATGAAGAAGCAGTTCAGGAAAACCAATCAACATATCAGTCATGTCTGACTATATATGCAGGATACCTCTATCTTACTCTACTCCTTTGCACATTTAGCCTATGTCATAGATGATTATCTCCTTTGCACATTTATGTTCTCATGTTCTTACTTAACCCCTTTGTACCCTCACATCTACAAATTTGGATTTTTATATATTGGATCATATTAAGAGAATGTTAACATGCCTACTATAAAATAAGGAGGAAAGGAAAAATTTGAGAGAGATTTTCTCAATTGGTGAGTGTGTGTGTGTGTGTGTGTGTGTGTGTGTGTGTGTTGCACGTGGATGTGATATGTATGCATATATTAAAATAATGATTTACATTATCAATCATCCTGAAGATTTCATAAGCTGCACCTCTTGCATTAGCGCTTCAATGCTTGGTGATGCTTGTCCAATAGTGAAAGCTCCAATTAATACAGAAAAAAAGACCTGGGTAAATGGAAGGAAAATTATATGAGGTCCTTTACTTCTTTTTTAAGAACTATAATCCTTTTTACTGAGCAATTTCACATTTCTTTATGTAGTCATTTATTTTATCTTTTAACATTTAATTTTTACTTTATTTTTCTCAATTACAAGTAAACAAAATTTGGTAGCACTTAAAAAAATACTGGGTTCCATATTCTCTCCCTCCTTCTACCCTCTCCTTCTTGAGAAGGTAAACAATTTGAAATACATTATGCATGTGTAGCCATGCAAAACATTTCCATGTTAGCTATGTTACAAAAGAAAACGTTGACCAAAAAAAATTCAAAAACACCAAGAAAAATAAAGTGAAAAGAAAAAAATGCTTGAATTTGCATTTGGACTCTATCAATTCTTTTTCTAGAGATGTTCAAAATTGTCTTCGAGAAGACAAGCTCTACACATATTATGCTCCCTTGATGTTTACCTTCTATATGTCTACTCTTCTCACTAAATGCCTTTGCTTTTAACTAATTGTGTCTTCTGGATAATAAGGATCAAAATGGTGGTAGGGCTAATGAATCATAGCTTTGGGTTTATACAGACCCAGAAAATACTTTAAATGAGAAACAGAAAGCACTGTGAATCTGGGTTAGCCTGCCTCTGGGGAACGCCTGTTGAATTAGGGAGCCAAGCAGCAATATAAGGGCCTCCAGGGCCCCTTAACATGAATTGGTTTGGTAAGGCACTCACTATTTTTTCTGTCTTCTTAGGGAATAAGTCCAAGGTTGCATCCCCTTGCTAAATTTTTTACCTAATGTTTTCTATCTAACATACCTACCAAAGGCTATTTTTTTTTCCTAATCGTCTATTAAGAATATCAGATATGCTTCTTATTGCCAAGGACTTAATATTTCAATTTAGAAGACTCTTCCCCCTCCCCTGCTTGTGGGTTGATATGAAACTGAAATAAGTTAAAAAAAAAGAAGTGGAAGAAAGAAAGATGAAGAAAAAGAAAAGGAAGGAAAAAAGAAAAGGAGAATGGGGAGGAGTAAAAGGGAGAGGAAGAGAATGAGAAAAGAGAAGAGGAGGAGAAGAAAGGATTAGAGAAGAAGGAGAAGAAGGAAAAGGAAGAGAGGGGGGAGGAGGAATGGAGAAGAAATGATGATTTTTGGCTGGTTGAGGAGACTGGGAGGTCATATTAATACAATAAGTTATCAATATAAATATTCAAAGCCATGAGGAAGGTAATGAGATAGAGGGAAAAATCATAATTAAAGTACTGAGAGCTTTGAAAAAATTGGTAGGATGAACTAGAAAACAGTTGATGGAAGCATCGAAAATGGGCAGATATAAGAGTTAGGTATTAAATTTACTTTAAACAGTACCTTGTACATTTTTGGAACTCAGTAAGTGCTTATGAACTAGATTTCAAATTATAAACCTATATTCCTATTTCTTGATGGAGAAAGACTGGGTCGTAAACATCATTTGGATCCTTATTTTCAACTAAAAACATTAACTACAGAGCAGTTAACTGGTTTTCAGATAGTGGAATTCAAGTTAATTGGCAGCCTTGGAGAAAGAATGCTGAAATACATTTCTTTTAAAAATGCACTTGGATTTAGCCCCTCCTCCTCACTCTTATTACTCTCCTCAGTTCCTTTTTCAACTTTAAACAATCTGGATCTCTATAATAAATAAAACTAAAAGTGTTTACATTTCTTATAGACAGAGTATAAATCATTTTACATTTTTTTTTTACGTTTGTAAAGCATCATTTTAAATTATATTCTCCCTAAGATAAATGATAACATATCTTGGAAGATTATTCCCCTCCTTTAAAAATAATATTTTGAAAATAACTCCATACTTTCCCTCCCCCCCTGAAATAATCCTTCACTTTCTACTATACCTGGAAATCACTAAGATATTTCCCATTTCTTTTTGCCTCAAGCTAGATAATTAGAGAAAAAAGATGCTCTCCTAAATGGAAACATAATCATCTATGACATAGGATATTTTTACAGGATAGATTGTTTCATTGGGTTAATTTAGAATGCCATTTAGAAGAGGAAGTAATAATAACACTCAACTAGACTGACCTCTCTGTGAGAGGAGTGAGTGAGACTCAGAACATATCTTACATAAAATTAAAGAAACTGCTTGCCCACTGTTTTTGAGATCAGCAAACAACATTATAATAATCTCTGAAAAATTTCCTAAGATAAGCTGAGTCAACTATATCTTTCATTAGGGAGTTTTGGGCAGGTATATGCACCATCTACTTTGAGATGTGACAAGAAGGAACTAGGAAATGAGGTAAAGAACTAAAAGATCTAGCTATATCTTCTTGGCTACATCATCTCACCTCTTTGTGACTCAAGTTACTTTATCTGTAAAAATGAGAATATTAAATTTCTTGGCCAAAAGATCTCTAAGGTCTTTTTGAGCACTTAAGAAATCACATGTGCAGACCAAAAAATTTCTATTTAAATCTTAAGCAGATGTTCAAAGTGGTTTTTTGTAAACTTATCCAAGCAACTTGATTTTTAGAAATGTTACCTCCATTCACATGATATAAAAAATAAATTAAGGTGATGGACATTAGGGCTATGGCTTTTTATAATGTTATTAAAAGGAAAAAAGAGCACTTCATAAAACATTCCTACTTTTACTCATAACAACAAAAACCTGATGATTTCCAAGTAATGGAAAAATGCCTTAAATGTGGTATAATGAGTGAGTGAAATATCACGAAAGATAACAAACATGAAAATTACAAAAAAGTAAAGACAGACTGATATGAAATTATGAAGAATAAAGAAAGTGAAAGTGAAAGGAGCACATACACTGACTTCAATTATAAAAACAGCCAAAAAAAAGTCTGTTAAGTACATAGCTGGAACAGAGATTTGAAGAGTACAAACAAAAGACGTCATGGTTGATTTTAAATTTCAGCAACTTAGACATAATGAATCACAATGTAAATAGTTAATAGTTAATTGGTTTGTGTATTTTGTATATATACTTTTAATTGAGTTTCTTATTAAGTTTAAAAATTTTAAATCTAATTTTTGGTCATTAGCCGATCTAGGAATTTGTTTGGCTTAATAACAATGTATATTTGTTGTTGGAATCCTTACAAAGTGTTAAGTCATTTGAATTGATAGAGACAATAATTATCTAATTTAGCATGGTTCAGTATGAATGATCTGATCCTACAAGGAGATGTTATGGGCCAGAACTTGAAACAAGGTACTAAGTGGAATTGAGGAGACAATGTTTAAATCTAGTTTAGAATTGATTTAATCCTACAACAAATAATGATTTCCCAGTGATATAATGATTGGTGTGTACTCAGTGTATAGCATATAAGCAAGAAACTCTCAGGGCCAGGGACAGAAGCCCACTCTTGGAGGTGGAGACAGTCATTCCATATTCCATCTTTGTGCTGGCTGGAGACATTCAGAGGCAGCTAGGGGCTGAAGCTCAAGACTTTGAAGGACACAATAAAGGACTGGATTTTAACTCCTGGTTGCCTTTGAAATGATTATTACTTGGAACTGAAACTAAGGCTGCCTCCAGGAAACCTCCCCAAGAAACCTGCTCACAGAGAACCATCATATATTATAGAAAAAGAAGAGAACACCACAATTTGTTACAAGGGATTTTCTTTTTCCTGATAGGGCCAGGTGGGAGAAAAAAGAAATGATGGTTAATTTTAAAAGTAAAAGAAAATTTAACTTAAAAAAAATCTTCCTTAGATGATTAAATGATTTACTTAAGCAATCAACTGAAAGATAAAAATTATAGATTATATTTTGAAAGGATCTTAGATTTCAAGGTAGAAAGAATCTCAGAGGCCATCTTATCTACTCTCATTTTACTCATGAATCAATGGGGGCCCAGGGGCAAATATTAAACAAACACACTTACAGTGAGTACTTGTCCAATACTGTATTCTTTGGAGAGGATCAAAGAGGTCCCATACCAGAATGCCAGTGCATAGGAGGCATATATCATTAGAAAGGCAATTCCCATTGAAATGTTTGCTGTAATAGCTTTCTTTATCCCCATATTTTTAGCTTCTTCTAAATTTCTGTTGTACCTATGAAAGACAGCAGCAATTAAAAAATATTCACACTCTCATGAGCAATATCAGTGTGAGGTCAGGGATGTCCTAAAAATGCATAATGCCACCCAAATATTCCATCAATCCAACATCAAGCAACTTAATAAATTAAATTAATAAATATTTGCCTCTATTGTCACTGAAGCATAAATTTTTATCCTTAGAAAAAGGGTGACTCCTGATGACAAGAAACATAACTTCTGTAACTTTTTATTCTTAATTTTAAAAGAGCACTTGATTCACTTTGATTTGAAAATACTAAGCAGAAAATGCCCATGATCTCTAGTACAAAGAAAATGAAAGCTTATCACAACATGTACTCAAGTGGCATTTTCAAAAATAACTGACAGTTTATACCAAATATTCTCCCATGAACTTCTTGACTTTTATAAGTACTACATCATATTCTTTCTTTTTAGCTATTGTTGCTTTTTTCTTCCCAACTCATGTAAAATAAGTTACTTTGCCTCCGTAAACTTTCTAAAACTAATTCTATGCCTTCTGGCTTCAGATACTTCCTAACAGTGTGACCCTGGGCAAGTCACGTAAAACAGTTTAAATCAATTTCTTCATCTGTAAAATGAGCTGGAGAAGGAAATGGTAAACTACTGGAGCATCTCTGCCAAAAAAAAAAAAAAAAACAAACAAACAAAAAAAAAAAAAACAAATCCCAAAACAAATGGGGTCAGGCGTGGCTTTCTTCAACAATGTGATGATCCAAATCAATTCCAATTAATAATGAAGACAGCCAGCTATACCCAGTGAAAGAACTATAGAAAATGAATGTGGACCACAATATAGCATTTCCACTCTTATCTGTTGTTATTTGTTTGCATTTTTGTTTACCTTCTCAGATTATTTTTTTACCTTCTTTCTAAAACCGATTTTTCTTGTGTAGCAAGATAACTGTATAAATATGTATACATGTATAGTATTTAACATATTTAATATGTATTGGACTACCTGCCATCTAGAGGTGGAGGTAGGGGTATGGAGGGGAAGATTTGGAACAAAAGGTTTTGCAAGGGTCAATGTTCAAAAATTAGTCATGCATATGTTTTGTAAATAAAAAGCTAGTTTAAAAAAATGGGGTGAGGAAGAGTCAGATATGACTGAAAAATGACAGACCTGAAATGTTTATTTATATCTACCAACACGATTCATGACTGGATTTGAGAACCAAATAAAATCCTTTGATACTAACAATACCCATCATTTATGTGGCATTTTAAAGTTTGTAAAGTGTTTCATAAAAATATTATTTTATTTTTACCACAACTCGGCAGATAGGTGTTATTATGTGTCCCATTTCACAGATAAAAAAATTGAGGCTGAGAAAGGATAACTTACTTCTCAAGTACAACAAGGACAGTAAGTATCCGAGGTTAAAAAAGAAAACATCATTTATATCAAAATCAACTCTTATTTGACTAAAAAAAAATGTTCTTTCCAGTTCTGGTACTACCTCATGACAAATAAGAATTATGTTAAAAGGTATATCTAAGTTAGTATTGCAATAATTTTGAAGCTCAGGGTATCTAAGAGCTCATGAAGATCATTGAAAATTCAAGCCCACTCAGGAATTTTCTCTCTTTGAGTGACAACAAGCACAGTATTTTCTCCTCAGGATTAGTCTTGTTATCTCCCTCAGTGTTAAAACTCTTAGGTTTATTAGCTTTTTTATTGGATCTACTTGTGACAGAGTTTAACTATGGATACAATTTATCCCATTGAATTCCAGCTCTCCTTTCTACCTCCAATGCCAAACTGGTAGTTTCAATGCCTTAAAAGACACTAAATAAAATGAATACAATAGCTCTGTCATTTGAAAAAACCTTCCAAAATTCAGAACTGGGTGGTACTGAGTGGAAAATTAAGAACACTCCAAGTCTGACGCTCTTATTTTAAATGCGGGCAGCTAAACTCTCTGGGACTTGGTTTCTTCATCTATAAATGGAAAAATAGGATTTGTCAATGGTTCTCAAAATCTCAAAGACTCCTGGCACTTCTAGTCTCAAGCCCTTTTCAGCACATCCTCAAGACTAAATCCATTTTCAAAACAATACTAAGATATTATTAACTTATTAAAATGCTCCTCCTGTTTCCAACTACCTATCTGTACGAGGCTGGATTTTCTTGAAATGCTTCAACCTAAATGACCTATCAAAGTAGAAAACATCCAATGCAAAACTAAATACGAAAATCCAGCCATCTGCGATTAAACCTTACATTAAAGAGATTGACAAAAGCATGAAAACAACTGCCTTTTCTTTTTGGTTTGGGAAAATATGGTCACTTGTCATTAAAATGCTATTTGTCATAACATATAGTGAGTTTATTATTTTTACTTAAAATGAATTAAAATATAAATTTTAAAAATGTATCAGTTTTCATTTCTAATAAGATATTCATAGACCCATGTAAACAAAAGCTATTTGGACTCCTCAATAACTTTTAAGAGTATAAGAGTCCTAAAGGCAAGAAGTTTGAAATGACTAGCTAGAGTAGATATTCTCCTCCATTTGAGCTCTAAATTTTATGATCTTACAATTTTTTTTAGAAGTCAAGTCACTGAGGGGGGAAAAAAGATAAAACATATCTTCCCAAATAAATTTGCAAATTCTGATTTTTTAGATAAAATCTTGGATCTGAAAAAGATTATTTTTTGTTCATGAACTTTGTTAATACTTTTAAGTTCTTGTCATTATCCAATCTTGCCCTTTGAATTGTGCTATCCACGCTAATGAATAAGAAAAACTCAGAGCTGAAGCTCATACCTGTAATCTCATGCCCTTCATGTGCTTGTTTATCCAGACTAATGCTGGTGGAAGCCATTTCCCTAACATCAAGCTGTCCCAAGTAGGCAGAAGTAAATAATTCAGATTCCAGAAAAGATCAATAAGTAAAGGGAGAGGGGAAGAGAGGGAAAAGAAAAATACAAAAAGATTTGCTGTTTTTTAATAGCAATGATAATAACTCAGAGGGAACATACTAAAATGGATAGAATGTTTGCTTAAGAATTAAGACAATCTAAATTCAAATCTTGCTTTCAACTTTTCCTAGCTAGATCAGTGGTCCTCAAACTTTTGTTCTCAATATCTTTATCCTATTAAAAATGATTGAGGATCTGTCCAGAGTTTTTGTTTATGTGGGTTATAGTTATAGATATTGATCACATTAAAAAAAAAACCAATTATAAATTTGTAGACTCTCTGAAAGGATTTCAGAGATTCTGAGGATGCTCTGGACAGACTTTGAGAACCACTGAGATCTTGGGGAACATTATTGTATTAGGTAGATCCCTAGGACTTACCTGCTAGGTTATAGGATATCAAGATTTCCATTTGGGGAGGGAGGTTCTACACTGGTGTACTCTATTATGACAAAACCAGAGATCCCAGAGTACCACCTTCACAGCTCACATTTGAAAAAGTCTTTACAGTTTGTAATGTGCTGTATATATGATATCTCCATGGGTCCTCAAATCAATTCTAAGAGACATGGTGTTTAGTGCTAGTCTCCCTATTAGTATTCTTCTCATGGGAAGGCAGAAAGTGAAATGATTTTCCTAAGGTGGTGTAACCAACAAGAATATAACTAAGATCTTAATTCTTTAAGTTTTTTTTAATCACTTAAAAAAAAAAAAAAAACTTTGTATAACAGTAATTTTAAAAATATTTAAAAAGTAATCCTTAGCAACATCCATTCTTTCTCATCTTGGATTTAGGTAGTTTGGTTTTCCTTCCTAAATATACTATACTATCTTACAATTGTTCTTAGGGAGAAAAGCCTCAACAACAAATCTGAGTTTGTGTAATGACACCTCCAATGTACCAAAATTATTTAAGCTTTTAATATTTGCTCCAAGGTGCTAGCTACTGTTAGCATTCATTCATACTTACAGCAAGTTCTCTGTCAAAAATATTAAGAACAATTAAGTGGTCCAGGGAGTGGCTCAGGTTTCATCACCTTTCATTGAGTCTATTTACATCAAAGCAGACTGGGCAGGTCCAGAGGCTGCCAAGTCATTAGGCAGAGTTTCAAGAGAGAAAGTCCATTAAATTTCTTCAGTAAGAAAAAAAAAATTCCTCCAACGTTAGGGCATAGACTAGCAGGAAGGGGAGTTAGGTATACCCTTGGATCAATGTTCAAAATCCTTCAGGCCTACTCAAACTCTGAAGTAGATGAAGTCTTAATCGATTTTCACAACTGTCTTGAAAGATCTGTCCTCATCTTGTTCACCATTAATTCAACCTGACCTTGACTAGACTAACCCAGAGAAGAACTGGACTTTTGCTCAATAGTCTGGACAGTGACCTCCACTTCTTATGATCTAACAGTGAAGGTAATGTATGTTGCAGAAGGTTTGATAAAGTAAGCATTGGGAGGACACAGATGGGATATGAAGAGATGGTGTGAGAGAAGGAAGAGAGAAGAAAATAGCTTAGGGCAACAAAAAGGCATGAACCCCTAGTGAATCTGCTATTTGCCATGGGAAAGGAGATACCTCATGAGGTTGGGACTTGTCTTTAGCTGACAGATTGGACCCTGGGGGAAATGGCACCCTAAAAATGTTAGCTGTGATCAGTTGGGGTCAAGGACCATGGTGGAATGGGGGAAGGGCGAGTACATGGAAAGGGACCTTGTCAGGTGATCTAACCCCCCTTTCCCCATTAAGTATGCTGGCTTTTAGGCAAATTGCAGCTCCTAATTGATTGGGATATTAATTGCTTCTACTGTTTAAAGGAACAGCCTACATTTATATGGTGTTAATAACTGAATGTTTTATTGTTATTTTTGAAGTCTATAGTGGCTCTGAGAAGTTTGTTGCAACTATAAGTTGTCTGAAAGCAATTTATTTCTACTAAGATGGGATCTAAAGCAAATTATTTAATGTTTATTTACATGCATGATAGTCACCTTTGTTTAAGGAATATGACAAAAAAAAAAAACTAGAGCAGGATTTTAATATGATTTGATAATTTGATATTCCAAATTGAATTTGAAAATTGAAATTTCAAAAATTTAATTCTTTTTTTAAAATTAGAATGAAGAGAGTATTAATGTTAAATCTGAAAGATCCGAAAGTTTCTTTTATGTGGAAATGGGATGGACAACATGTGATTTAGAATTTTTCTTTGTATTGAGTATTTTAAAAGCAAAATGATCTGTGTAATATTAAACTTAAAACCATCTACTTAGACATGAAGGATAAACTGTATAAGCCATAAACTTTCTAGGATGAATCTTTTACTGTGTTTCTTGAGAATTAGATTCATCTGAAGCTTTGATTAATGATAATTGCTGTAGGAGGGGATAAAATCTTTTGGGGCTGCAGCTAACGTTTATTTGGAATTTTAAATTCAGGTAAGATTGTCTGCATAGATCATCAAACTCCACCTAAAAAGGAATATGTCACAGGCTACAGAAAAGAAGCTGTTACAGGTGGAAGGTGTCATTTGGGAATGAATTGGGAGGACTATCTTGGTCTCAACTGAGATGGGATCCTTCTGACTCGATTTCCCAGTGGTTTTCTTTTAAGGAAGAAACCACCTGATTATTCCTGGCTCTGGTTTAAGGTGGAATGATTAAAAATTAGGACAGTTACCTGAAATAAAACTGCTTAAATAAATCATATCCTTGACTTTTCCTTTTACAGCAAATGTCTGTAATCAGAGCGAGTGGTCAGTGAGATATAAAATACAAGTATGTAGTTACTTTACAGCCCAGCCCTGGAGGCCTTTTTGGTTGCTGCTATTATATCTTTTAACCCTTTTACTTCCTGGGGCTAGAGTTTCTTTATCCAAAGGCTTACTTCCCCTTACAAGTAAGGGGCCACTCCCACTTTGCTTGTTGTTCTTTGAGAGAAAGCTGGGAATCTCATCATGCCCTGAGTAGTCTAATGTTTTTTTTTTTTTTTTTTTTTTTGGACCTTAAAAGTTAAACTAATCTGCCTAGAGCCTTTTACACTGTACGTTGATGGAATGCGGGGCTATCTCTGGAACCCCAATCCTAGACCACTGACGTACTTATCAAAGATCTATACTGTCTTCACATGAGTTTTTCATATTTTGCATGATCAAGGGGAGCTATATGGAAAGAGAACTTTTGACACCCAAACAATTCTCCATTAAATATGCAGAGAAAAATGAAATAAAGGGGAATTCACTCCAGGTGAAGGGAAGCAGGCTTATAGATCAGCTGCCCATGTTGCTGATCGTTTGCCCCTAACCGTGGCAACTGTAATTCCCTGACTCCAGCATTTCTTCAAATAGCTCAGGCAAGTAAATTCTGAAAAGGGCCTGAACATGTGTCACTTGAAGGGACTTCAAACTGCTTTGTTTTGTTAATACCTGTAAAAAAAAAAATTGGGTAAAACCTTCCCTTGTAAGCCTCTAGCAATTTTTTGTGGGAGAGATCGTACTCCCTGAAGGGCACATCTATCCATTGCACTTACTCCTTTGAGGAAACAAAATCAAGAATTTGGGAAAAAACATTGCTTAGTGTCTATCCTAGGAAAGCTGTTTGCATGAGAGGCATTTTTGATAGCCTCATTCTGCCCCCAGCCTTCTTCTGGGTTTGGTTCCTAGTTACTGTCCTTAGTCAGCTTTATTAACTACTATATTATGTCTACTATTTATTACTCTATAAACTGATTATTCTTTCTCTTTTACTCATATTTAGTCCTTGCGTTTTAATATACTTGTGAGAGTTGCTTCTTCTAGACTCTGAGCCATGAAATCCCAAGTACTTGGACCTGCTGCCACTGCTGCTTTGAGCATCCCTGCCTACAACTCGCCCCTGGATTAAGCGTCTTCTGCCCATTTTCAGCAGGAAGCAGTTTTTGAGAACCATTGCCCATTTTCCTGATGTAATTTGGACTGATATGGGGGAGTGGGAAAGTGGTTGACTTGGTAGAATTTTAACTGTATTATGGGGTATTTAAGACTTGGGATGGAATTTGCTAAACTTGTGTAACTATTGCTATCATGTTTGAGGGACTTTTATGTATATGATTTATATGCGGGATGGTTATTTGATAATTCCTTTCCAAAAGAAAAAAAAAGGGAGGAAGAAATAGGAAACTGGGAAAACTGGTATATTTTCTTAGGCACTTCGGCCCTAACCCCTATCTTAATAGTTCAGACTTAATTGGAAGTCCTTTAAACAGTCCTTTTCAATTTTTACTCCCTGCTTAAATTTACTAGACTATGATTTGCTGGTTGTTCTTTAATTTTGACATCCCTTATTCTGTAGGAATTGCCCTGACTCAAGTTTTTGGGATTGTTTTTAGAAACAACCAGAAATTGGATACCTGTCTTGGAACTGGCAGTCTCTCTGATCTGTTTCTCCACTCTTGTTATCCCAGGTCCTTAATTAGTATTTCAGCATACTTAAAAGGATCTTGTAGTTGATATCGAGCCTCTAAAAGTTTGGGGTTTGCCTGCCTTGGTTTAACTGTGCATAATCTGCTCAGAAATCTGATGCTTCCTGCAGCCCTGTTTGTTCCTCTGGATGGAACAGGTGGAGCTACTCCAAGCCTCACCCTTCCCCCTGGAGCGGGTTGCCCCTCTGAATGGACAGCACAAATGCCTTGAGCCCTGCAGCCCTGTAAGCAGAGGCCGAGTCATGCACAAATGACCACAGCTGTCCATATGCTTCCCAATTGCAGAGGATCTGACAATTGATTGTCAGAAATAATTGAAATAAGGAACTTTGTGTATTGCTGATTAACTCTGGGGTTATCAGGGAGAGACTTGACCTTGCCATAAGTCCTTGCATTTTTCTAGCTTTATTTTGATTTTTATTTGGTCTATTTACTTCACATAGGGTTGTTCAAAATTATGGTGCTAAGACTTTCTGGAACAAGGTAATTCAAAGATTTGAATAATTACAAGAGAAAGAGTGGGGAATGTTGTGCCAAAGCTCCCTTTTAATGTCGTGACCCAGTTTCTCCAATTGTTCTATTTAGTTATTCTGCCTCAGTTTATAACCTTTCCTTCTTACTGTTTGATGAGATAAAGGTCTACCTCAGTTGCTCTGCCCCAAAACCCCAGGCTATAATCATTCCCTCTTAAATGATTGATGAGATGAAGGTTTTATATCTTTAGGTTATAGACTTTCCTTCTTAATGTTTGTCAGGATAAAGGTTTATCCATTTTAGATGTCATTAGAATATCAGTAACCTCTCTCCATGTGTCATCCTAGGTTCCCGCCACCCCCCCCAATTAGCTTATCCCCATCCATGTACCTCCCCCATTATGTCATTTTCTTGTTATCCTATATAAAAGCTTGCTGTCCCAATACTCAGGATCCATTTGGTCCCAGTATCTCTCCATTTAAGAAACTACTGAATTTGTCTCTAACCCCTGCCTTGCTCTGTTTCTTCAGCATTACACATCTACTTCAGAGTTTGAATAGGCCTGAAGGATTCTGAGCATTGATCCAAGGCGCATACCTAAGTCTGCTTCCTGCTATTCTCCTATGACATCATTTTCTCCCTATTTCAATCAAATATGGACAACTAGGTACTTCTTGGTCAAGTTCAATTTCTTGGGTAGTTCCTGAGTTTAGAATGTGAGACCCTCAGTCAATGAGAATGAGTGTCATTGGTAGGAGGGGGTATTTGCATTAGGGATTAAAGTGTCAACCCTGCTCCAAAAGGTGCTTCTCCCCTTTGATTGCCTACTCCAAGGGTGGAGCCCTTCTCTTAAGAATGTATAGTAAACTTTGCTTTGTTTCTAGAGATCTCTCCAGCTTTTTTTTATTAAATGGTGATCATTTCTGAACCACACAAATGGTTTTTAAATCAATACCACCATTTATCTGAATACTGATACAACTAGAATCCTGTTCTATACATATGAAATCATTTTGGGATTTCAGGTACAAGTCTTAAATCTACTTAGGAGATACCACTTGAGATGAAATCAAAGGCCTTTATAACAAAATGCAAAATTATTTCCCCTCAAGCGAACAGGTTGTTACTTAGTCATGCAAAACCAGACTAAATTAACTTCCTTTTCAGGAAGCTAAATGGTGGTGTGTTCTCTGTCTTCAAAATTTTTGAAAACTGATTTCATTCTTATACTCAGTGATAAATAAACAAGGTACATTTATTCATTAACATGCTTTAAAATCGTCTTCAGGACACATTGGAACTAGAACGTCAAATTTCAAGAGAAATAAGTCAATTTTCGTTTGCTCCATAACAGAAGGAAAACAAGGCATTAATTGGAAATATTATGGAACACATTAAGAATTGGGGGTTCCTCCCTTGTAGACTTACTATTCTCATTATGATTGGCTTAGGAAGAATGAAAATTCTGTTGCATGCCTTTTGCATGCAACTGTGTGATAAACTGCTATAACTGATCTGAATACTATGGATCATAATACATTTATGCATAATGTACATTATGATTATCCCTGAATACCAAAAGTCTATTGGAAGACTAATTTAACATGTCATATTTTATGAAAATGCACAAACCAATCTAATGGATAAAGCACACAGCTCAGGATCAAGAACACGTAAATTCAAAACTAGACTCTTACATTAGATGTGTGACCTTGAGCAAGTAACTAAACTCTTTACTTAAGCTTCCTCATCCATAAAAGCATCTGGAGGAGAAAATGGCAAACCACTTCAGTATCTTCACCAAGAAAACCCCAAATTAAATTATGAAGAGTTGAACATGACTTAACAACAAAAATAATAATATCAAGTATTAGGGAAGTGTTTTCTTTATATGCAATATAACAAGGCATATAGGGACATGAGAGAGAGAAACCAACCTTTCAAGCTCTTTCTTTTCTCCTCCAAAAGCAATTACAGTTCTAATTGCTGCTAGGACCTCTTCAGCTACTGCTCCAACTTTTGCATATGCTAATGATTCTTTATCAGTAAAGGAAGACAATATCTGTTTTAAAAAAATAGAAAAATCCAGTTTTGATATGATTTAGAAACATTTTCATGTTCACTAAAATTCTACTTTGAAGGCTTATGCTATCATGCAAATAACTCGTGAATATTCTAAATTTAAATCTTTCTTAAATTTTTAAAATTATTAATCAAGGGAAAATCAGGTGTATGCAAGGACGAAAAGGTAGAAATAAGGGGACATGTTATTATGGGGGAGTTGGCTGTAGTTAAATAAAAATGATCATTTTCCTTCCAGATGGCATAATTTGGTTATATGCATATAATGGAAAAAAACTTGAGAAATAAATCAAAATTCATTGGCTTCAATGATTTATAACAACTAAATGGTTGACAAAATGTTTTCAAAAATTATACCGAACCTTTGTTTTTGTTGTTATTATTATCACTAATAATATTGAAATTGGGTCCCTCTCTCCCTCAGACTGAAGTATAGTGTATTGGTACCACATTTAGTGCAACACCCAATTTGCAATAGCCTTCAGAATTTTTGGAGATTACATGATTGACCATTATCAACTTCTTTTAGTAGCAGGAATTAAAGGCAAGTATTATCATGTCTGGCAAGACAGTGTGTTTTCAAGTTATTCAAATCTTTTCACACATTCTCCTAAGGCATAAACCAATGCATTGGGCTATTAAGCAAGGGAAATTTACCAAAATCTTAAATGAACATTATTTTGTAAATATGAAGGCTTCTTCTATATTATATCATCTTGATACTGAGCAACAATATGATTACTGATAATATTCATTCTTTTATTAGCATTGTATAAATGGAAGATAATAATCATAACAAAAATAATAAAAATTTATCTGACATAAATAAGAAATATAGCTAATTACATGGTCATATTCTCTTCCAGTTTAGCCACGATCGCTTTACCTTCACAAAAAAGAAAGAAAAAAATTGAATTAAAAACACACATACATGTCAATTTTCAAATATACAGTCATTTAACATCACTATATTTGCACAAGTAAAAAACTATTTTTACTATATTTTAAGATTTATATGTTTAAAAAATTGCCAGTCTTTCCTATATGTACATCCATATTTTATGCATAAATTATAACATGATAATGGATTGATTATAATTCTCCTAGTTTGAAACAGAAAAAAACATCTTTTCTAAGACTCATGCTTATAAAAACAACATATAAGAATATATTAAAACACCTAATTTCATATCCAGCATTTATTAGACTTCAAAACATTACTTAATATTACCTTGTATAAATTGAATTCTTAAAGCACAATATATTTGGGTTTGGATTTTTGCACCTTTTTCTTTTTGGTAGGATATGTGATATTGGTGGGACAGGTGAGGAACTCTCATTCTAGATAACTCCCTCTTTTCCTACTTAGAATTTTAGAGTTGTGTGGGTCACTGAGAGATCTACGGCATTCATTTATCCAGTTTTATTATACTAAACCTTTAAGAAACACCTAGGAATACTGTGTAAAAGAGCAGGGTTAAAAGACCCCAGTTAAAGCCCTGACTCAGACATTTATTAGTCATAAGGCCTTGGCCACAATACAGCCCCTCTGTGCTTCAGTTTCCTTATCTATAAACATGATAATAGTTGGACTGTCTAGAGCTCAAATTCTAGAAATAGAACTTCAATTGTGAAGAAGCAATACATGTGCCTATAACTAATAACTATAAAAAAGTGAGTTATGACAACCCAGAAAGGTTATTTGTGACACTGCAGAAAAAACTTTTAAACTCAACTTTAGAAAATAACTTTGAACTATTACACAGTGTTGTGGGCATTCAAATTCCTAATGAACTTCGTTTAGAGAACAGGGCTAAGGCTAATGGAAAGGGAGGATTGAGAAAATTATGACTTTACTTTTATTGCTGTTTGTATTTCAATTATGTTGCACTCTTTGTGACTCGATTGGGGATTTTCTTGGCAAAGATGCTGGATGGGTTTGCCAATTCCTTCTTCAACTCATTTTACAAAGGAGAAAATTGAGGCAATTGGGGTTAAGTGACTTGCCCAGGGTAACACAGATAGTAAGTGTTAAATGCCTGAGGCCAGATTTGAAATCAGGTCCTTCTGAGTTCAATAATGGTGCTCTATCCATTTCATCATTTAGCTGCCCCTCTTTGCTTCATTTCTTACTTAGCCTTTATCACTGATTGGGCAACGCTTCCATAAACTGAAACCTGGGAAAGACTTTATCTCAGTGGTTCTCAAAGTTTGGTGCAGTGAATCATGAAAAGTCTCTGAAATCCTTTCAGAGGGCCTACAAATTCAAAATTAGTTTTTTTTTTTCTATTTATGATAAATATCTATTATGTAACCTGTATAAACAAAAACTCTTTGGACATATTCCCAATAGTTATTAATACCGTAAAGATACTGAGAAAAAAGAGTTTGAGAACTACTGCTTAAAAAGATCAAAGTCTCCCATTGCATCTGGGCCATCTCTAGTTGTCCTGATCTATATCTTTCCACTGGACTGGAGGACAGAATAAATTTGGTGACTTTACATAGCCCATATACGTTTATGGCTATAATCTACATATGTATATATACAACACATACATGTACATATATCTACACGTATGTAGTTATTTTCTAATTGGCTCCCCATTAGAATATGATTCCCTGGAGGACGGAGACTATTTTAACTTCCTTTATTCTCCAGGACTTGTGGATTGATTGAAACTTTGATCCTTTAGGGGAAAAGTAAAGTCATGCTTTGACTACTGTAACAATTGGATAGAGGTAAATATCACTTCTTTAGCATCATAGTTCTTTCTCAGGTGATTACTGCCTATAATATTAGGACAGATGTCCTGGTCATAGAAAAATTGACCTTTCCATATTTGGCTCTATTTCCTAAAATTTCAGTCTCTATTAATACCACTACCATCTTTCCAAAGCATCAAAACTCTCAATATTATCCATAATTTACCACTATTATTTATAATATTATCTATTTGCTTTTTTAAAAAGTTCATTCATCTTTTAACTTCCTCTCCTTTGTGATGTTTTGGGAAAGTCACTAACTACCTGTATGCCTCAAGTCATTCCATCAGACTTCTCTAGTAAATTACAGATGGGGTTCAGTATACACTCACAGGGAGAGCCCTCATTTTTGAATCATTAACTTAATCCCAGATTTTTAATGTATTCTCAAATCTTCCTTTCCCTTTCCATTTCTACTTTCCCTACCAGCCCCCACCACCACAACTCTCTCATCACTTCACAGCTAAATTGTTTCCTGGCTTAAATATTCTGTTTTCCACATTTTAATCTTTCCCGAATTGGTATTTTTAATGCAGTCTGTTGACAAACTAATTTGAAACACGACTTTCACTATGTCACTCCTCTTATTTTATGACTCTGCTTCTTTTATTAGATCTAAACTTTTCATTCCATATTAAAACCTTCCATCACCTGACCCACTCTGCTCATATAATTTTATTTTTACTTACTCTCCTTTCATGAATCTTTCACGTTTTTATGGCTTTTCCCTCTCTCCCACAAATGCTCATGCTCATTTCTTCCCAGATAGTACCTATAATGACTTATTTTCTATTCTTTTCTGGGCAAAAAGCTTTGTCGCTTGTCTCACCTCTTCCATTAAATAGTTAATAAGTGCTAACTTTCCCTACAATACTGATCAAGAATAATAATATCATTATCAATTAACTTTCTTCCATTACTTGTATATGGTTAGAATTCAATCTGCAAGTAGAAGGAATTTTAAAACATCATCCAGTCTATACCTTCCCCCCCCCCCCCCCATTTTAAAGATGAGGAAACTGAGGAGGGAGGATAATTAATTTGCTTGATTCAATACATTGTCTCTTTACTCACAAATAAATTTTAAGTTCTCCAAGGAGAGGACTTACATCTTTAATTCAGGAACCTTTATGAAACAATGCTAAATAAACATTTGGCTGGTTTATTTTGAAATTAGGAGGTATATTGAATAAAATACTAGCCTTCAATCTAAAAGAATGAGCTGAGATATTAAGTAGTTGTGTTGACTGTGGGCAAGTCAACCTCTTTCTTCCTCAGTTATCTTATGTGTAAAATTGGAATAATAATTAGAGCTACTTCCTATTTCTTAAAGACAGGACCTACTGATCTTTATGAAGATAAAATGAAGTTTTCTCCAAATCTTAAAGAACTACATAAATACTATTTGTATTATATTTCAATTAAAACAATAATGATATCACTAACTCAAGATAATGGAATACTTACTTGCATTCTGGTCCAATGCAGAAATATTTTGGTTTCCCATATCTGCAAAGCTATCCGTCATGTCCCCAAAAACTAGCATCATGAGAGGGAGTCCTGCTCCATGTATGATAGCTGCAGCTGTTCCCAGCACCATGTATAACCTATCTAGCCAGTTAGAATATCGGAACTAGGATGGGAGGGAAGGAACATGTTAAAAATAAGAAAATTAATTAGCATAGTTACAAAGATGAAGTCTTAAGTGCATATTGCCACTGAATTGTGAAATTGTCCTTAAAATTTAGTTTACTTGCTCATCTTTTAAAATTTTACTATGTTTATAGAAATGCTTGTTTTGTTCCATAAATTAAAAATACATTATAAAAAGTTTAATTTACTTTTTTATCTTTTTCTAAGAGGGCTTGAACAGAATGTGGGGAGAAAGAGAAAAATAGAATCTAAAATGAACACATTAGTTATTATGTCTCACAGATCTTATAAGTCATATTCAAAGCTCTTTTTTGAGGAGGTATTCCTTTAAAAAGTATAAACACTATTCCAGGAGTCCTCAAACTATGGCCAGTGGGCCAGATCGGGCAGCTGAGGATGTTTATTCCCCCGACGTAGGGCTATGAAGTTTCTTTATTTAAAGGCCCACAAAACAAAGTTTTTGTTTTTACTATAGCCTGGCCCTCCAACAGTCTGAGGGGAACTGGCCCCCTATTTAAAAAGTTTGAGGACCCCTGCACTATTCTATTCATTTTTTTGAATGTTCAAGAAGGAAAAAAAATTGGTTTAGTCACTGTAACAGAGACATACTGTATTCTATTTATCTGACTTAAGCTATAGAATGACAGAGCTCATTAAAGAAACCTTTTTAATATAAATTATACATTGATTTAAAAATGCAATGGAGTAAATTAAAATATAGTTTTTAAAATTACTTTTTCCATATCAGGAAGGGAGTCATATGCCATATATATATATCTCCCTATTACAAAAGAGTCACATGGAAAAAAGTGAGGAATAAATGATGGGATTGTGAACTAAGTATGAAAGCTTAGGAAGCAATTTAGATCTTTTCTTAGATATATCTTAAATGGCTAAAAAAGACCAAAAGTAGGGAAAGACCAGGAGAACAGAGCAGGATGTTGTGTATTAAGGGTGAATTTTGAAGCTTTATGATACTCTAATTGGGCCTGACAGGCTTTGATACAGATAGCAACAGGTTGCCAGGGCAAAGTGACATCTCAAAGGTTTGTTTAAATAACAGCCCCATGACATAGTAAGACAAACTGTTTATTAGGAAGTCAGGATTCAAGAAAGGAGATTAGGTAGCAAGGAGTCAAAAGCCCAGAGACAAAATCTAGCCTGCACAGCAATATGGTAGCTACTTTTGATATTCCTTTATTTGTTATGTGTTTCTAGGTATGGTATGAACTAACTGCCAAAAGGAATTAGCCTAAAGGGACAATTGATTAAAATAAGGGAAAAGCAGGGAGAAACCAGGAACATTTCTTAAAGCAGAATGAGAAAAATTAAAATTAAACATAGCAGGAGGGGGCAAAATACTTAAATTGATTGTGAAAAGGATACTTGATGTGTAACTAGGTGTCTTCAAAAAAAAAAAAACTTTACTTGTTATTCACCTGCCTCAAAATAGTACTTATGAAAGCTTATCTTATCAACTCTTAACAATTTCCTTATCTATAAAATTGGTAAGAATTACACCTATCTCCTAGAGTTGCTATGAGAATAAGACTAAATAATATCTGTAAAGTACTAAAGAAATGCTATTATTTTTATTATATTTCAATTAAAATGCTAATAATACTGTTAGGAAAATATCTGAATTTGAAGTACAGGATATTTAAGAAGTAACTATTTTCAGAACAAGCCTCAAATATCCATATCTATAAATTAGCAGAAAAATACAGCCTAAAAAACATGGCACTCCAGGATTACTGTGATAATGTTCTTGCTTTAACAATTTAAACTGAAAATAAAGCATTGTTTCATTTCATAGATACATTTTATCAGTCATATGCTTTATCTTCATCTCTCTGTCTTTCCATCGGAATACATGTCAAAGGGGGATTCAGATGGCAAAATTCTGGGTAATACAAGTCAATAAAGAGTAGACTGACTGGCCTGCTACACACTTAATTTACATATTCTGCTTTTGATAGAGGGTTCTCAAAAGAAAAATACAAACTTTGATTCTAAGTAAATATTTTACCTACCACCACTGAGAGAAAAGAAATTGGAAAAAAATCATTTACACTCTTTGCTTCTCTTGACTTAAGAGGCCAATTCAAGTCAATGAATCATCAAACAAATACTATCTACTCTGTTCCAAGCACTGTGCTAAGCACTGTCTTTCCCACCCACATAAATTACTAACTGGGGAAAAGAAACAATAGGCTGGTCAACTATTATTTTTTCTCAGAAGATTAAATTCTGTGTACAGAATGACTAAAAGAAGGCAAAATCAAGTTTTCTGAATTAATGAGGACCAGGGAGCATTTTAAAGATATTACTATTTGCATAGACTTATGTAAATATCATCAAAGTCTCAGAATGTTGTAGAATGAATTTGGTCTAATTTGCCATACACACAGGGGAAAAAATAAATTAAAAATGTCAATTGTTCATTGTTTTTGTTTTTTTCCTAATCATGTCCAACATTTCGTGACCCCATAAAGGGTTTTACTAGCAAATATATTTAAATGGTTTGCCATTTCATCCCCAGTAGATTAAGGAAAGCAGAGGTTAAGTGACTTGCTCAGGCTCACACAGATAGTAAGTAGGTCTTCCTGATGTACTCTATCCACTGTGCTTCCAGAGGGCAGACAATGTGTAGTACTGAGTCATCACTGCAAGTGAGCTCAGACCCAGAAGTATACAGGAGGATGAAAAGGTCCTACCTATTACAAAGGCTATTTTATATTTCATTTTTTTGGTTTTTTAAACATAAAACTTTTTTCAGAATCAAAGGTTCATTTGAAAAATACCATTATTTTTTGTTGCTTTATCATTTAAGTCTTGTCTGACTCCTTGAGACACCATTTGGGTTTTCTTTGTTAAGATACTAGACTGGTTTGTCATTTCCTTTTCCAACTCATTTTACAGATGAGGAAATAAAGCAAGCAGGCAAAAATGACATGTCCAGGGTCACAAAACTAAGTTATCAGAGGCTGAATCTGAACTCAGGTCTTCTTGATTCCAGACTTGCTGCTCTAGTTACTACATCACCCAAGTATCCCCATTAGTGGTAGAATCACAATTCTGTCAGCATTTAAATAAGACTATGAGTTATGAAATACTACATTCTCCCCCCCCCCAAAAAAAAAAAAAAGAAAATTAGAATCAACCAGAGTGGAACAGAGAGCTGTGTGTTGGATATGAGCAGGAATCACAATTGGAAGTCAGAATAAAATATGTAATCAAAAATTATGAGCAGAGAAAATAGGGCTGATCACGTGGTGAGAATTACAAATAACAGATGGGTGTCACTACACAGGTCAAACTAGGGCAGATTCTCAGCACCTGCTGGTCATGGAAGACTATATGGACAAGAATCACACAGGATAAATACTCATTGATCATGAATTGAAACCTGAAACAGATATTAGAGGCCATTTGGTCCAATCACCTCATTTCACAGAGGAGAAACTAAGGCCCCAAAGACCAAAGGATGTGCCATAATCTTAGGGATATTAAAAAAGCAAGGTTTGAACTCAGGACCTTTGATCTTAAAGAAAGCGTTCTTTCTGCTGTACTATGCTGCCTTAAAATGGTAAGCATCACTAGAAGGAAAGCCCACATCAATGAGATCAGAGCTCCATTATTATTATTAATATTAGTAGTAGTAGTATCTTTCTTCAATTAGAGTAATTCATTAATTCAATTAGAGTAGCCCTAAGAGTATGTTTAAATATCTGATGGTCTGGAAGCTTCTGATGAAATACCTAACAACAATCATTTCATGAGCACCTTGAGCACTCAGCAAATGCATGATCATTATTGTTATGACAGAAGATGGGGTGTCAATATAATCATTTTAAAATACATAATATTGTCAGGTATATAAAGTCTGTAAAGTATGGCTACCTACAAGGCATAGGTAGATGATGACAAATATTACTTTTTATAAAGTAGCTAGACAGCACTCTGGACAGAACATTTGACATTCTGACATTGAGTCAGAAAAACTCAAGTCCCAATATGATTTTATATACCTACTTAATCACATTATCCTGTTTAACTTCTGTGCATCTCAGTTTCCTCATCTAGAAGATGAGGAAATTTGCACCTATTCCTCAGGGTTGTTGTGAGGATAAAATGAAGTATTTGTAAAGCAATTCACAAAGCTTAAAACATATTGGCTATTGTTATTTTTATTATTATTCCTTAATTATAGAAATCTGACACTGTAAGACTAGTAAAATGTCTTACTAAAATATATCTATTCTATGTTGTCTCTTATTTTATAATTGTCTTTCTGAAAGGAAAATTGAAAATTTCCCCAGGATATTTCAAGGATATGGAAATAACCATTTTTCTTCTTCTTTATCAATTCTTCACCAACATATTCCTGGGACAAAAAAATCCAACAAACATTTTGGGAATGAGTTACAAAAATAAGGTTATTTTGACCTTTTCTGAAGATTATTATTGCTAATAGCACTGAGGAAAACATTAATTGCCTGCCAAACAACTTCCTTAATAAATTTCTATGTTTTGTATGCAGGTTTTCACAGTTCCACATGAATTATTCAAGTAAGGACAAGTGAAAGAAATGACCTCAAAACTGATACATTGTTGGTGGAATTGTGAACACATCCAGCCATTCTGGAGAGCAATTTGGAACTATGCTCAAAAAGTTATCAAGCTGTGCATACCCTTTGATCCAGCAGTGTTTCTACTGGGCGTATACCCCAAAGAGATACTAAAGAAAGGAAAGGGATCTGTATGTGCCAAAATGTCTGTGGCAGCCCTGTTTGTAGTGGCTAGAAGCTGGAAAATGAAAGGATGTCCATCAATTGGAGAATGGTTGAGTAAATTGTGGTATATGAATGTTATGGAATATTATTGTTCTGTAAGGAACGACCAGCAGGATGAATACAGAGAGGACTGGCGAGACTTACATGAACTGATGCTAAGTGAAATGAGCAGAACCAGGAGATCATTATATACCTCAACAATGATACTGTTTGAGGATGTATTCTGATGGAAGTGGACCACTTTGATAAAGAGAGCCTTAATTGATCAAAGATGGACAGAAGCAGCTACACCCAGAGAAAGAACACTGGAAATGAATATAAACTGCTTGCATTTATGTTTTTCCTCCCGGGTTATTTATACCTTCTGAATTCAATTCTCCCTGTGCAACAAGAAAACTGTTTGGTTCTGCACACATATATTGTATCTAGGATATACTGCAACCCAGTCAACATGTAAAGGACTCTTGCCATCTGGGGGAAGGGGTGGAGGGAGGGAGGGGAAAAATTGGAACAGAAATGAATGCAAGGGATAATGCTGTAAAAAATTACCCTGGCATGCGTTCTATCAATAAAAAATTATTAAAAAAAAAAAAAGAAAGAAATGCCCTCAGAACTATTTCCTTACTTTAGAGTTGGTTGTCTCAGATAACTTACATAATTCTGATAACATGTGACCTTTGGTTTTTGATCTTGTAAAATTTACAGGAGTTTTGCAAAAAAGTGAGTAAGCCATACCTATATTTTGATAGTAATATTACTACCAAATATACAGCCAAAAAAGATTTCTTTAATTGAAAAGAAGCTATGTTAAAAATAATATTTTTAGCAACTCTTCACAGTACCCCCAAAATTGGAAACGATGTACTTTTATTGGGGAATGACTAAACAAAAAATGGAATATGAATACAATATTATTGTGTCATAAGAAATGACAAAATGAACTATGAACCAGAAAACTAGGAAGATCTTTTATGAACTAATGCAGAATGAAATTAGCAAAATTAAGAGAACAATTTATACAATAACAATAACATGAAATTATTTGAAAGGCTTTAAAACTCTAATCACTGCAATGACAAACCACAGGACCAGAAAACTGAAGATGAAACATGCTACTTGCCTCATGCCAGAAAGAACTTAAAAGTTCAATGACAAATATATTTTGGAGCATCCCCTATGTGGGAATTTGTTTTGCTGAACTATATATGTTTATTACAAATTTTTTTTGGTTTACTTCTATTGTTCAATCTAGGGGAGAACATGGGAGGAACAGATTATTTAAGTATATATATGCATAAACATATATAAACACATTTATAGATAAATTCTTATCATTTATCATACAAAATTGTAAAAATAATAATAAGTATATAGTACATAGTTCATAAACTCCTGAGTTTTCCTCTATTTTGTTCTGAGTATAATATAAAGGAAGAAAATTCAGCATCTGGATAAGAAATTAAAATTTTTAATAGACCAATATATCAAATAAGACTGAAATATATAACCCCAAAAATGTGACTTAGGAATTTCACAAAGTAAAGCAGACAAGTAGTTTCGTACTGCCCCCAGATTATAAAGGGACAGAAATACGAAGAAGATACTGAAATATTAACATGTCCATCAAGGGTTAATAGAAATATTACTAGGGAAAAGTACTAACTTCCAGGGTTTAATCTCATCCTGAGGAGATGATAGGATCATAGATTAAAAGATGGAAAAGGCTCTTCTTTCACATCATCTAACCGTATTTACAGGTGAGGATACAGGTCAGTAGAGTTTAAATAATCTGCCCAAGGGAACCCAATAAATGGTAGCTAGGATTTGAAGTCAGGTCCCATAACTGCAAATTCATCACTCTTTGGACTACACCATGATGCCTCCCCTAAGACAAGATAAATAGTTATTCTGTTTTAATACTAAAAGATTCTTACAGCAATCTTTATAAATCCCAGATATTTTTGATGGTTCAGTGTACAATTCTGTTAATGGAGAGTAGCAATGATAAGGTTTAACCAGTGATTAATTATTGATTCTTCTCATTAACATAAGTAACAAGGGATTGGACTCCAACCTAACAAAGTCTCAAAGCTGTTGCACAAAAAGGAAACCCAGTCACCACTCTTATTTCATGAGGCTTATTTTTTCTTTCTTCCCTAGTTTCTTCCTTAGATTCCAGCTAAAGTCCAAAGACCTAGAATTGGAAGAGTCAATGGAAACCACATAGTCTCATCTTCTCATCTTACCAATGAGAGAAATTAGGCTCAGAGAGATGAAGGAACATGCAGGTAGTTGGCAGCAAAGCTGAGATGAATAATGATGTACAGAATTAGGAATGAAGAAGGCAAAGCTAACTGAATCACAAGTAATTAATAGGTACAGTGGTTAGAGTATTGGACTTAGAGATAATAATATATTTAGCATAATGGTCAATGAGGTTGTAAAGATCGTGTCACTCTCTCACTCAATGATTTCCTGGGGCTTCCTATAACTTCCAGGATCAAATATAAAATCTTTTGTTTGAATCTTAAAATTCTCTACAATCCGGTCCTTTCTGACCTTTTCAATCTTTTACCTTATACCGATCCACATGCTCCATGATCCAGCAATACTGACTTCCCCAATTCCTTATAAAAGATACTTTATATTCCATATCCTTTGTAATTTTACTGGCTATTTCCTGTGCCTAGAACTCTCTCCCTCCTCATTTCTATCTCCTGCTTTTCTTCAAATCTCAACTAAATCCTTCCTTCTGCAAGAAGTCTTTCCCAATTCCCTTTAATTCTGTTTCCCCCAAGATTATGTCCAATTTATTCTGCTCATATATAGTTGTTTGCATGTTGTCTCTTCCATTAGACTGGGAGCTCCTTTAGGTTAGAGATTTTTTGCTTGTTTTTCTCCCAAGAATAATAAAATATCTGGCATATAGGAGGCACTTAAAATATTTTTTAAAATACTGTTGCAATCATAACTCGACCAAATGAGATAATATGTAAGATGCTTAGCAAACCTTACAGGGTTATATAACTGTTAGCTATGATGATGACTTTGATCTATCATTTTTATATATGTTGCTGGAGAGTAAATAAAATCAACACAATTCAATAACTTTTATTAAGTATTTAACCCCACCCCCCACCCCACCCCACCCCCACACACAGTGCTAGTTAGTAGGAAGACAAAAACAGTAAGAGACCTCTAAAAGTTTACTTTCACTTCCGCCCGGGCTTATAAACTCTCCTATAATATAATATTCTACTTCTATCTAAATGCTAGCATAAGTGTGAGAAACATAACTATGCAAAGAAGAAAAACTGGAATTTTGTTTTCCTGCTTTGAAACACAAAGAGACCAAAAACTCACCATTGCAAATGTACTAACAGTTAGCTGTTTTTCTTTTTTCTTGTTTTTTTTGCTAGAGAAATAAATAAAATCAGAGGAGATATTCATCATTTTACACTTAGTAAAAGAGAGAATATAAAGCTCCAGCTTTTATTAAAACAATGAGTCAAAACACCTAAGAAGCCTGGTCACGACAGAAAATTAAATTTGTGGTATGATTACATTAAAAATCATTGATTTCATTACCAGCACTTGATGCTAGAATAGTTGTTTCTAGCTTATTTATGTAAAAACATTCAAAATTCTCAGAATAATTTTCATCTATGTTTCCCACAGAAAATTTCCCATATATCCTACTTGGACACTGACAATATATGTCACATCACCATGTACAAATGGGTGAAACCTCAAGGAATATGTTTACCACTCTCTAGATATATTTAAAATACATTGGTAGTTTATTTTAATTTACTAAAACATCAATTTTTAAAAGTCAAAGTTAGCTGGTAAGCCATTCACACATTTCCTCACAGTTCTGTGGGATGAATCATAAAAGGTATTATTATCTCCTTGTTATGGAAATTGAGGCTTTGAAAAGCAAAGTCCATTGTACAAATTAACAAGTATCTGAAGCAACAAATCTAGGTGTATGGACCCTCAGGTCCAGTGGACCTCCCATAGTTACTGTCCCTCACTCTCCACCTCAAAAAAACCAACAATCTCAGAATAGTATAACTAGAGAGATAACAGAAGAACCGAAAAGGAGAGTTGAATAGTCGATTTTTCAGTCTTCTCTGATGGTTTATTGCCTTGCTAATGCCTCATGGGGAATAATATTACACTAATATCTGCCAGAGACCATGTCCTTGAACACTGCCAGAGACCATGCCCTTGGAGGCAGGAGACAAAGAGCTAAGAAGAGTAGCATACACCCTAAATTCCTGAGATTAGATAATGTGTCATCTCCGCCCAAGATCTAGATAACAGTATACTCCAGGATTTCTGCCACACCTATGGTCTGACATTCTTCTCATTGTAACCCCCCACTCAGAAATCATATTTAAGTAAACCCTTTTCATTCATTAAACAGAGACATTCACCATCTTAAATCTTGAGTTGCCTCTCTGTCTCTCTGATCCTGTCCCCAAGCCGTGTGCTTTACAGAGCCTTTGCTCCTCCTCGGCCCCGGCTCCACTCGATGACCCACTGTTGATGTCCTGCCGGACAGGACAAATATCTAAAACTTAAATGGGAGAGAGAAGCCAGGAAAATTACAAACCACTTAAATAATTCAGGCCCAAAATTTCTCTCACTTAGAAACTTAGATGACTCTAGCTTAGGTTTTCCGAATATTTACGTCAAATATCTCTTTTTCCCTTGGGTCTCATAGGTAAGAGATGTGATATTTATGTCACATAAGTCTATCTATCCCAAGAACAAAAACAGATAAAATTTCTCTTTATGGACAGCGCATGTCATGAACTCTCATAGCCTCAGTTTCATCTGTAAAATTGGGATAATCTAATGCCTACCTCACAAGGGTATGACTTCATGTATGAAGTACTCTGCAAACTTTAAAGCATCATATGTCAGTTGCCATTAATAATTACTTAATATATTCCTGAAACCCATTATACTGACAGAAGGTAATACTAAAAAAAATTGTCTTTAAACAGTTAAGAACTCTTTCCCCCCAAAGCACAAAAGCAAACATTAGGAGGAGAAAGACAATAGTAAAACAGCTTTCCCTGAATACAAAATGATATAATTATCTTCAAAGAAGATTAACTTGCATCATTAATTTTTTATAAATGTTAATGCTTAAAAAATAGAATTGTCAGTGTATATAATATTTCTGGAAAAAAAAAAAAGGTTAAACGAATCATCTGGAAGAGGTCTAGAGACGAAGCCTGATAAAAACAAGAGTTATACCTTGATGGCCTAGTTCATATACCATCACCAAAGAGCCAACCCTAATCTGTCCAGCCAAAGAGCTCTCCCCCTCCTCTAAAATCCAATAGCACTCTGCCACTACCACTATAGGGCATTTTTCACATACCATCTTAAGTTCTAATTAATACATAATATATATTCATATACTTATCTCTTCTTTTACATCATAGACTCAAAGAGTCTGTTAAATCATGCTTGCTCCAAAATCTGCCCTTTTGTCCCAGCACACTGCCTTGAACATGGGAGTGGGGTGGAAGGAGAAAATAGTATGAAAATGCTGGATAAATGAATATTCATTAGTATTGAAGGGACCCAGAAATACTTTACAAAACTATTCTTTTTAATTTTGTAAATAAAGAGATAAACGGTCACGACCCCAAATGCCTTGCCAAAAATAAATAAAAATGGGTGGCATTATCAAAAGATAAAAAAGATATTCATTACTTAACTTTGTTTGAGTCAGCATTACTCTTTAACTCAAAGCAACAGATTATATCTTTAAAAAAACAAAGGATGAAGACTATGAAAACACTTGATGGAAAATTAAGAAATTTATTTGTAGGTTATTTCAATTCTGGGGTTCTAACAATATGGTTGTCTAAAATTTCCTGGGTTGAATTTTATTAATTCTAACCACAACTAGCTCTCTAGAAATATGTTTTAAACATGTTTACAAAGGCTTTTACAATTTAAGTAAAGCATTCTCCCATCACAATTATTCATTGTAAACTTGAGGATCTTCTTATCCCCAGAACTTATTAGTACAATTCCTGGCATATAATAGACATTTAATAAAATGTTTGAGTTGATTTATTTCTGGCAGGTGTTTTTATGAAAATTATAATAAAATTCTTCTAAATTTAATCACTTTAAATCCTGCTAATAGAAAGCACTTATAAGAGTAAGCCTGGGATGGGTAATGACACACAGATTTAGGAATGAAGGCAGAGCTAGCTGAATCACAAGTAATCTTTTGATCACTAAAAATCACTTTTACAAAGTGAAGCCTCTCTCTATAAGGTGAATAAATCACCTCCCTAACCTACCAATTTATATCTGGATTTTTGCCATTTATATTGAATTTCCTTACGGTGAGGTACAGATGTACTAGAAGGTGCTCCAAGATGCTTCAAGAATCTGAGCTATCTATTAAGAAACTACAAGGAAATGCCCACATTTCCCGTTCTTAATGAGATAGGAGCTACTAGTTTGCAACCTACGGTTTATTTTAGTCTGTCCAGAGAAATTCCAAATTAGCACTAGAAACTCCTATACAACCCTTCTTCACTTCAGGTTTTTCTAATGTCATAGCTCCCATATCTTACTAGCAGTGGACAAACATTTTATTTTGGTCAAACTATACCAAATGGTGCCAAAACATCTATATAATTTTATAAGGGTGAATTTTTAGACCTTAATTCAATATCCTCATAGACTGGAGAGAAGAGAGATATGTAACAAAGCCGATTTTTGCGTTAGAATTTTTTTACCTTTACAATATCTCGTTACCGTTTTTTCTCTTGCACTCTAATATCCAACTTTCCCAAATGTCTCAAAACTGCCCCTCCAGTCCTGCCTCATTTCTCATCCTTTCCCTCACCTACATTTGGCCTTAAAACCACAAATTTTCCCTTTAAGGATTTCTTCCACAAAAGTCAGGGCTATTACTCGCCAATTAAAAATAAAACAGTAGAGTTTCCCCTAATTATATCATCTCTTTAATATATTTCATTCCGGGGAGTTCGTGAC
>MU176775.1:0-31559 GCA_016696395.1 Antechinus stuartii | reverse complement strand
GTTCCAAATCATTATTGATCAGAGAAATGCAAATTAAGACAACTCTGAGATACCACTACACACCTGTCAGATTGGCTAAGATGACAGGAAAAAATAATGATGAATGTTGGAGAGGATGCGGGAAAACTGGGACACTAATGCATTGTTGGTGGAGTTGTGAACGAATCCAACCATTCTGGACAGCAATCTGGAATTATGCCCAAAAAATTATCAAATTGTGCATACCCTTTGATCCAGCAGTGTTTCTATTGGGCTTATATCCCAAAGAAATACTAAAGAAGGGAAAAGGACCTGTATGTGCCAAAATGTTTGTAGCAGCCCTATTTGTAGTGGCTAGAAACTGGAAAATGAATGGATGCCCATCAATTGGAGAATGGCTGGGTAAATTGTGGTATATGAATGTTATGGAATATTATTGTTCTGTAAGAAATGACCAGCAGGATGAATACAGAGAGGACTGGCGAGACTTACATGAACTGATGCTAAATGAAATGAGCAGAACCAGGAGATCATTATACACTTAGACAACGATATTGTATGAGGACATATTTTGATGGAAGTGGATTTCTTTGACAAAGAGACCTAACTGAGTTTCAATTGATAAATGACGGACAAAAGCAGCTACACCCAAAAAAAAGAATACTGGGAAACGATTGTGAACTATCTGCATTTTTGTTTTTCTTCCCGGGTTATTTATACCTTCTGAATCCAATTCTCCCTATGCAATAAGAGAACTGTTTGGTTCTGCAAACATATATTGTATCTAGGATATACTGCAACATATCCAACATATAAAGGACTGCTTGCCATCTAGGGGAGTGGTTGGAGGGAGGGAGGGGAAAAAAAATTGGAACAGAAACGAGTGCAAAGGATAATGTTGTAAAAAAAAAAAAATTACCCTGGCATGTATTCTGTCAATATAAAGTAATTATTAAATAAAAATTAAAAAAAAAGGGTAAACTAGTACCTTTTCTGGCTGAAATGGGGCAGATATTGGGAAAAGATTCTTCCCCACCCTCAGCCCCACCCCCACTCCCAACCACACCCCAGAGGAAATCTGCAGGAAGCATACTCAGACTGATAAATAGTCGGGGCTTATTTATGACTTGGGAGCAGATTGATGAATTCCTGGATACATTAGAGCATATGTCCCCTTGGTTCTTCAGTGAAGAAGAGATAGGTTTAGACAATTGGAAACTTGTAGGAAATCAACTATGTGAATATTATAATGATTATGGTTCCGAGTCAATTTCCAAACAAACATTATATATATATATACACACAACATAAACAACATAATACAATTGGCCTTAAAGAATCTTGCAAGTTATAGAAAAAAGAAAAGCTTTCAGAACAGACAGATAAGAAAGTGTGAGGACAAAGAGAACAAAGACAAAGAATAGTTTAATGACAATATCCCCACAGGGCATGGAGATTTAAGTGAAATTCAAGGGTGTGGTGACTTTCCATCCCACCAGGAAGCTTCAACTCAGCCTATGGAGCAGATAATTGACCCTCCCCCATAAACTCCATCTTCCAGGATGGAGGGAGGAGGAATAGTGGGAGGGGCAGTGATACCACCAGCACCTCTCCCCCACCCCATCCTATGAGTAGATTGCAAAAGGCAGTACTCAAAGCCACTGAAGAAGGGAGGAATACAAGTGATATGAAACTGGGCATGTATCTGGTGATTCAACAGTTTAACTCTTCATGCTCCTTTTGATATAGAAATCCTCAAAGACCTGAAAAAGGCTTGCACTCTTTATGGGGCTATATCAGCTTACGTTAAAATGTTATAATAGAAATTGGCTTATGAAGTCTTAACCCCTAGTGACTGGAAATCTATAGCAAGGATATGCTTAGAACCTGGAGAAAACTTGTGGCTTTCTGAATATAGTGAGCTCTGTAGGATACAAGCCCAATAAAATAGTCAAAGTGGAGTTCATGCTGCAATCACCTGTGACCAACTAAGAGGTGTAGCTTCTTATGCAGACATCTCAGTGCAGATGAATTACTCCACAGCAGCATATGAGCAAATTGCTGCTGCTGCTATTAAAGCATGGGGTTTATCCCAGGTAAACAGAACAGAGGAGAGGCCTTCACAAAAATAGCACAACGGTCAAATGAACCCTTTGCTGATTTTGTGAGATGTTTGCAGACAGCTGTCATACGAACTAATGGTGAAAATGCAGTAACAGACATTTTGATAAGGCAACTTGCTAAGGAAAATGCTAATGAGGTTTGCAGAAGAATTATACTAGGACTGCACAAGGATGCGCCTTTAGAGGAGATCATAAAATGCTGTGCCACAGTGGGCACAAATACCTTTTATAGCCAGGCTATGATGCAGACTCCCCAAGATCCCAACATGGGGAGACAGGGTCTCTTTTGCCAAAGGACTTCCAAAGATACTCGTCAATGCTTTCAATGTGGTAAAGTAAGGCATCTGAAAGCTCAATGTTGGCATAGAGACAGAATGAGAAAACAGGGTGGGAGAACAAGACCCAGTACCCCATGTCCAAAATGCAACAGAGGCTTCCATTGGGCCTCAGAATGTAGACTTATTCAGGGAAATGGGATGAGGGGCCCAGCTCCAGGGCCCCAGGCAAAAAACACTGGGGTATGATGGCAACCAATGGTGCACCCAGAGAGTGCCTACAAGTCCAGTACCCAGACATGACCAATCAGCCAGGAAGCCATCTGATGGGAGAAAGGGATTATACAATCAATCAGCCAGGAAGCAACCTGATGGGAGAAAGGGATTACAATTGGGAAGAATAGAGTTGTATGCAGCTTGGACAACTGAGATACCCCATGGAGAGGTGAAATCTGTTCCTCTCCAGCCTATGGATCCCTTGCATCCAGGCGCAGTAGGCTTGACCATTTCATCTCCTGAGAGTAGGTACAAAACAGTGTCAATCCATACACTGATGTGGGAAACTGGGGAATGTGTAGATAATATCCCAGTCACTAATAAAGGTAGATAATGTGTGACTTATCAACCAGGAGAAGTAGTAGCATCAGGTTTACTGATACAGACTCCTAATAAGCAATCTGGTGATAGTCGTCCAGATTCTGACTCCAAGCAACAAAATCCAGGAATATACTGGACAGCAGCTGTGATAGCTGATGGACCTAAGCTCACTATCTATGTAAATGGCATACCATTAGAAGGATTGATAGACACAGGTGCATATCATACAGTCATTAGAGGTGCCAACTGGCCCAGTCACTGGCCAAAGATTAAGGCATACACCTACAAGTCTGGCTTAGGAGGATCAACAGCAGCTGAAATTAGTGCTACCCTTTGAGATGGACTTTTGAAGGTGAAACAGGAGTTTTTATGACTTTTGTAGTTGAAAAAATCCCCATCAATCTGTGGGGAAGAGGCATTTTACAATAATAAGGATTAAAAATGAGTACCTTGGTTTTTTTAGGCAGGGTTACTATTTAAGGCCTGCCAACACTCTCACCTGTTCCTATTCAATGGAAAACTGATACAGTGTGGATAGAACAGTGGCCCTTAGGTAGCGATAAAATTCAGGCTTTATTAGATATAATACAGGAGCAACTTGACCAAGATATGCTTACAATCTTCTCTAACTCCTTGGAATTCCCCAGTATTTGTTGTAAAAGAGAAATCTGGAAAATGGAGGATGTTTACTGATTTAAGAAAGGTAAATGAATAGAAACTATGGGAGCTCTTCAGCCTGCACTTCCATCTCCTACTCAGTTGCCTAGAGAATGGCCTCTTTGGGTTATAGACATTAAGGATTGTTTCTATTCTATCCCTCTAGATAAGGAGGGTACAAAAAGATTTGCCTTTTCAGTGCCAACCCTTAATTTAGTTGAGCTTTATAAAAGATATGAATGAACAGTTTTGCCACAGGGATTGAAAAGCAGCCCTAGTATGTGTCAAATGTATGTTGCTGCTGCTCTTACTACAGTAAGAAAAGCATTTCCAAAAGTAATGTTACTACTTACATGAATGATATATTGGGATGTGCACCTGAGGAACAAATGTTAGAAGCATGTCTACAAAAAGACCATAGAAACACTAAGAAACTACAAATTGTACATAACTCCAGAAAAAATTCAAAGATATGCTCCTTTTCAATATTTAGGATATGAAGTATACCCTAAGGTGTTTACAGTACAAAAACTGTCCTTAAGAACAGAGAAGCTAAACACCTTAAATGACTTTCAGAAATCGATAGGAAATATTCAATGGATGCGACCAGTATTAGGCTTGACTACCTATTATTTACAACTGTTATATGACATTTTAAGGGGAGACAGTGCTTTAAATTCACCACATCAGCTTACAAAAGAAGCTCAAGAGGCTTTGAGATAAGTTGAACTGGCTTTATCCAATGTGTTTGAAAGAGTCACTCAAAAAATCCTTGGAAATATCAGTTTTTGCTCCACAAGAGGCACCCACAGCCGTCCTTCATCAAGGAGACAGTACAATAAGAGTGGGTGAACCTCCTGACACAACCAGAACAAAGCCTTACTCTTCACCCAGTGTTTCTGGCTAGAATATTATTAAAGGCCATTAAGCAAGCAGTACAATTATCTGGGATAAGATATGACAAGATATTCACTTTTTATAAGCTCCAGGGGTCATCAAACTGCGGTCCATGGCCCAGATGCAGTAGCTAAGGACGATTATCCCCCTCACCCAAAGCTATGAAATTTCTTTATTTAAAGGCCCACAAAACAAAGTGCTTGTTTTTTTACTATAGTCTTGCCCTCCAATAGTCTGAGGGACAGTGAACTGGCCCTCTATTTAAAAAGTTTGAGGACCCCTGTAATACACAAATTAATATGTGCTGTGAAATCATCCCAGAGTGGCAAATTTTATTAGCTATGGCTCCAAATTTTACACACGGGTCTCCATTAAAGATAACCAGACTATTACATAATTGGCAATGGATTCTTGAAGAAAAGGTTTCTAATGTTCCTCTTAAAGGACCAACTATCTTTGCAGATGCATCCAAACAAAATATCTGTGCTATATACTCTCATGATTTAACCATAAAGAGAGTAGTCAGAACTACTTTTCAGTCCACTCAGCAGAACGAATTATATGCGATCATGCTAGCTCTCACTTATTATCCAGGAGACATAAATATAATATCTGATTCAGCCTATTCAGTAGGTGTGGTACAAAGAATTGCCACAGCCCAAATAAAATTTGCAGCTTCTAATATTTATCAGCTCTTTAAGGAACTTCAAGAGCAAGTGAGAAAGCCTCCAGGTAAGATTTATATCTTGCATGTCCACTCACATATAGACTTCCAGGTCCTATTTTTGATGGAAATTCAAAGGCAGATAGCCTTTTAACTATGTTAGCCAGTACTCCTTTATTTTAGGAAGACCAGGATCTCATTCTAAATATCATTAGGCTGCTCGAGCTTTACATTTACAATTTGGGATAACAAAAGAGGAAGCTAGGCGCATAGTAAAAAGTTGTACAGCTTGCCTTTCTTTCCAGGCTCCTATGCTACCTCCAGGGAAGAACCCTCATGGTTTGAGACCCAGTGAAATCTGACAAATGGATGTGACCCATTATAAATCTTTTGGTTGTCTATCTTTTACCCATGTTGTGGTAGATACCTTTTCAGGATTCACTTTTGCAATACCAACAGCAAAAGAGACAGCCCAAGTGGTCACTGAATTCCTCATTCAAGCATTTGCAATTATGGGTGTGCCACAAGAAATAAAAACAGATTAATGGACCTGCATATACTTCTAAACATTTTGCACACTTTTAAATATAAGATTTTACACATCACTGGCATACCCTTTAATCCTCAAGGTCAGGCAATTGTAGAGAGAAGAAACAGAGACATTAAGACGCTCCTCCAAAAAAAAAAGGGGGGGGAGCCACAGGTAACCCTAGAGAACTTCTAAATTTAGTTCTCTATACCATTAATTTTTAAATTTTTGATAAAGATGCACTGGCTATGGTAGACAGATTTTATAACCCAACAGAAGGACAGTGTCCAGTGCGAGCAGCTCCACTATCTTTAGATAATTGCCAGGTGATGTGGAGAGATCCAGAAAGTGGTGAATGGAAGGGACCTGATAGGTTAACTGCTTGGGGAAGAGGGTTTGCTTGTATTTCTACAGATGGAGAAGGAATTAGATGGGTGCCAATGAGCTGTATTTGCCTTGTCCATCAGAGAGAGACAGAAAAAGAGAAAAAAATTCAAAACAAAGGAGAAGATCTAAGAAACATCTGACACTGAAAGAATATGGCTGATAACAAGACTGTTTCAGGACTTGTAACCATCAGGAACCATTGGATTCCCTGAGTTGAAAAATTGTTGATAGAGACTATTGCAGGACTTGAAAACCAGCAGGAATTACTGGATTCCCTAACATAAGATAAGACTGTTGCAGGACTTGAAAACCAGCAGAAATCATTGAATTCCTTGAAATGAAAAATTGTTGATAAAGACTGTTTCAGGACTTGAAAATCAGCAGGAATCATTGGATTCTTTGAGATGAAAAATTATTGATGAGACTATTATAGGACTTCAAAACTTGCAGGAATTATTGGATTCCTGGTACATGAACAAATGGACAATAGATTTCTTTTGGACTATTTATAGGACTTATTGACATGTATAAATTCTCATGTTGATTCATGTTATTTGTTACATCACTAGTCTGTTATGTTACTATGTGCTTATGTAATTTATGTAATTTTGTGTAATACCTCCCATATTGATGGATTTATGTATACCTGTTTCAAATGAGACCCTTCAGAAAGCCACTAATCTAATTTGATTTCCCATTTCCTTTAGTGTTCTCATCTCCCTTCCTGAGAAGTCAGGGAAGGTGTAACCACCTTCTTTTGATGGTGTTTTCACTCTTTTTATGAGCAGTCAGGGAAGATGTGATCACCTTCTTTTTTGGGGTTCTCACCTCCTTGAGAAGTCAGGGAGGTCATGACCACCTATGTTCTAAATCAAAAGAAAGCAGGAGATGTTATAGGCCATAACTTGAAAAAAGACGCTAAGTCACTGTAATTGATAGAGACAATGCTTATGTACTTAGTTCACACCTTTAAGAGCATTCACACATTAGAGTTCATACAGTAGAGTTCACACCTTTAGAAAGCATATAAAAGGAGAAGCCCACAGGCCAACTAGAGACTTTGGGAGATTCACAAGTCAGAAACCCACAAGCCCACTCTCTTGGAGGAGGAGTCAAGATTCATTCCAACTTCTACCTTTCTGCTGGCTGGAGGCTTTGGATTCAGAGGGAGATCGAGGCTGAAGCTGGAAGAGGCAAAAGACTAGTGGCAAGAGCTCTTGGAACCAAGGAGAGAGATAGGTCTCCAAGAAAGTTAACTGGGTTATTTTGGAAGAGACAATAAAAGACTGGATTTTAACTCCTGGATGCATTTGAGGTGATTATTACTCTGAACTGAAACAAAGGCTGCTCCCAGAAGTTCCCCAAGAAACCTGCTCCCAATGATTATATTTTAGAGAAGAGAACATTACAAGATTCTGCTCCAGCCTTTTACCTTTACTCTGTATCTTCCTACTTTAAATGTGTTTCCTGTAAACAACATATTTTAGGGTTCTGGCTTTTGATCCAGTCTGCTATACGCCTCTGTTTTATGGGAGAGTTCATCCCATTCACATTTACAGTTAAAATTACTGATTCTGTATTTCCTGCCATTTTATTATTCCCAGATTATGCTTTTCTTTTTCTTGCCCCTCTCTCTTACCCTCTTTTCCAATATTAAACTTATAGGCATCACTTGCGTCACACAACTCTTCCTCTTTAGGATCCCACCCACCCCCTTTGAATTGATTCCCCTTTCTTGTACCCTTCCCTTATTACTCTTTTCCTTTTCCTTTTTCCTGTCATACTTTTTAATGAGGTGAAATAAGTTTCTATGTAAACCAAATATGTCAATTATTTTCTCTTTCAACCAACTCTGATGAGAGTAAGATTCACACAATGTTCCTCCCCCTCTCTAAATTCCCTCAGATATGATAGGTTTCCTTTGCCTCTTTGTGGGATGCAGTTTCCCTCTTTTTAGCTCATCTTTTCCCTTTTTCGGACTCTTTCCCTTTTCCATTTCTACTTCCCTTTTTTATGTTATATTAGTAAAATCTAATTATACATTTACTCTTTATGTATATCCAGAACAAAAATACAGTTCTCAAAAGTTCTTTTAACCTTTTTCTGCTTCTCTTGAGTCTTATGGTTGGAGGTCAAATTTTGGGATTAGTTTTGGTTTTTTCCTTAGAAACAAATGGAATTTATCTGTTTCATTAGATGTCCATCTTCTTCCATGGAAGAAAATTCTCAGTTTAGCTGGATAGTTTATTCTTGGCTGCATTCCAAGTTCTTTTGCCTTTTAGAATATCAGATTCCAGGCCCCTTGATCTTTTAATATGGTAGCAGCTATATCTTAAGTGATCCTTATTGTGATTCCTCAATATTTGAATTGTTTTTTTTTTTTTTTCTGGATGCTTGTAATATTTTTTCCTTAGTCTGATAGTTCTGGAATATAGCCACAATCTTCCTTGGAGTTTTTATTTTAGGACCTTTTTCAGAAGATGGTCAATGAATTCTTTCAATGGCTTATGTGTCTTCTGATTCCATTACATCTGGGCAGTTCTCTTTGATGGTTTTTTGTAAAATAATATCTAGGCTCTTTTTTTAATCATAATTTTCAGGAAGTCCAATAATACTCAGATGATCTCTCTTGGATCTATTTTCCAGGTCTACTGCTTTTCTAAGTAGATATATAACATTTTCCCTAATTTTTCTTTTTTTCTTTTTTTTTTTTTTTTTTTTTTGGTTTTGCTTGAATGATTCCTGATGTCTCAATGAATCATTCATTTCTATTTGTTCAGTTCTGATTTTTAATGAGATATTTTCTTCATTAGCTTTTTTTTAAACTTCTTTTTGTATATGTCCAATTGAGTTTTTAAATGAGTTGTTTTGCTCTATGGAATTTTTTTTTTTCTATTTCACTGTTTTTTTTTTTTTTTAATGAGTTATTTTCTTTTTCCAATTCACAAATCCTACTTTCTTGGTAGTTCTTTATCTTTTCCAATTCACAGATTTTATTTTCTTGGAAGTTCTTTACCTTTTTCAATTCACATTTCAGGAATTGGTTACTCTCTTGCATAGCTTCTCTTTCCTTTCCCCATTTTTCTTCTAGCTCTCTTTTAAGATTTTTTATAGTTTCAGAGCCTTGTGTGATGGGGACCAAATTACATCCTGCTTTGGGGTTTTGTCTGGAGACTGCCTGCTATTAGTCTCCTTGGGGTTGTAAACCTGCTCTCTTTCTGTTTAGAAGCTATCCAGTGTCCTTTTGGAATTTTTGCTAATTTTTTAAAGAGCCTTTATGGTCTGCCTTCAGGGCAAGGAGGTTACCCTTCCTCTGCAGAGCAGGAATAGACATATGGACAGTAGCTATCCTGCCAATGGGCTGCGAAGAGCAGCCGAGCTGTGGAAGTGCTCAGGGAAAAGCTCTGCACTGGAAGTGAATCAGGCCTGGGCAGCACAGGCTGGGCTTCATAAGTGCCCCGAGAATAGTCTTGCTATGTGGATTAGTGACTGGCCTGGGGCTAGAGGCTGAGCAAGGAAAGTGTCACTGCCCCAGTCAAAAGCCCACTTTGGGTATTAGCAGTTGCCCTGGAAAGTGTCCCCCCACCCCATGAGAAGTGTCTCTGCTCTGGGGAGCACAGTTGTGCTATAGAAGTTCTATTGCCCCAGGCTGAGCCCCACATTGTGCAGATGAGAAGCTACCCCAGGCTGGACCCTGGTGCTGTGTAGGTTTGTGACTGCACTGAGCAAAAGCCTTGTGCTACAGAATGGGGTTGCACAGCTGTGCTGTGGTCTGTGCTGAGTCACTCACTTTGGGTTTTAGTTGGGTAGAGCCAGATCCTTTTAGGTTCTGGCATTTTTTTAGAGTACCCTCTACTTTGGATTTAATTTCTCTGCTGTTCTACTGCTTTGAAACCAAAGTAGAATAGCCAATCTGTGGTAGAGTCCTCCCTGTAAATTTTCCAGCCACAGAGACTGCCCCCATCCCCAGTCCACTCTGTTTGCTAGCCTCTCCTCTCTCCCTGCTCCCTCCGCTCAGGGCAAATCCCTTCTGGTGATTTTCCAGATTATCTTTGGCTGGTAAGTTGTACTTCCAATCTTTGTGAATTTTACCAGTCAAGGGCTATTTTTGAGGCTGAGTTTAATAATTAGTAGTGAGGGTATGAGAGGAGCTTGGAAAGTCATGTGTGCCTTTTCTGCCATCTTGGCTCTGTTCTTCCCCCCACCCCCCCATGATAGTCCTTTGAAGAAAACCGAATGTTGAGAGAAAGGAATGTGCCTTTTTCTCTTCAGTATATGACAACTACAGAAAAACTGACCATGTATGAGGTAGGGCATAAAAACCACAATTCAAATAGAGAAAGGCAGAAATACTAAACACATCCTCTTCATATCATGATGCAATAAAAAATCACATGTACTGGGGCAGCTAGATGACATAGTGGATAGAGTATCAACCCTGAAGTCAGGAGGATCTGAGTTGAAATCTGGCCTCAGATACTTAACTAGTTGTGTGACCCTGGGGAGTCACTTAACCCAAGTGCCTTAGAAAAACAAAAATTACATGTACTAAAGGTCACTGCAAATGTACACTAAAAATGAGTTGGAATCTGATATCATCCTAAATAATGAGTGGGTGAAACAATAAATCTTAGAAACAGTAAAGTCATCCCAGAGATTGACAATAATGAGACAACATAACAAAACTTAAGGGCTGCAATCAAAGTAGTCTTAGGGAAAATTATATCTGGATGTTTACATAAAGTAGAGAAAGAAAATTTCTGTTTTTATTATTATAACTTTTTATTGACAGAACCCATGCCTGGGTAATTTTTTACAACATTATATCTTGCACTCACTTCTGTTCTGACTTTTCCCCTACCTCCCTCCACCCCCTACCCCAGATGGAAAGCAGTCCTATACATGTTAAATATGTCACAGTATATCCTAGACACAACATATGTGTGCAGAACCAAACAGTTCTCTTGTTGCACAGGAAGAATTGTATTCAGAAGGTAAAAATAATACAGAAAGAAAAACAAAAATGCAGTCTAAATTTATTTCCCAGTGTTCTTTCTTTGGGTGTAGTTGCTTCTGCTCATCATTGATCAATTGAAACTGAATTAGCTCTCTTTATCGAAGAGATCCACTTCCATTAGAATACATCCTCAAACAGTATCGTTGTTGAGGTATATAATGATCTCCTGGTTCTGCTCATTTCACTTAGCATCAGTTCATGTAAGTCTCGCCAGTCCTTTCTGTATTCATGCTGCTGGTCATTCCTTACAGAACAATAATATTCCATAACATTCATATACCACAATTTATTCAGTCATTCTCCAATTGATGGGCATCCACTCAGTTTCCAGTTTCTGGCCACTACAAAGAGGGCTGCCACAAACATTTTGGCACATACAGGTCCCTTTTCCTTCTTTAGTATCTCTTTGGGGTATAAACCCAGTAGAAACACTGCTGGATCAAAGGATATGCACAGTTTGATAATTTTTTGAGCATAGTTCCAAATCACTCTCCAGAATGGCTGGATGTATTCACAGTTCCACCAACAATGTATCAGTGTCCCAGTTTTCCCACATTCTCTCCAACATTCCGCATTATCTGTTCCTGTCATTCTAGCCAATCTGACAGGTATGTAGTGGTATCTCAGAGTTGTCTTAATTTGCATTTCTCTGACCAATAGTGATTTGGAACACTCTTCCATATGAGTGGAAATAGTTTCAATTTCATCATCTGAAAAGTGTCTGTTCATATCCTTTGACTATTTATCAATTGGAGAATGGCTTGATTTCTTATAAATTCTCTATATATTTTGGAAATGAGACCTTTATCAGAACTTTTAACTGTGAAAATGTTTTCTTGGTTTGTTTCTTCCCTTCTAATCTTGTTTGCATTCGTTTTGTTTGTAAAAAGGCATTTTAATTTGATATACTAAAAATTTTCCATTTTGTGATCAATAATGATCTCTAGTTCATCTTTGGTCACAAATTTCTTCCTCCTCCACAAGTCTGAGATGTAAACTATTCTAGGTTCCTCTAATTTATTTATAATCTCATTCTTTATGCCTAAATCATGGACCCATTTTGATCTTATCTTGGTATGTGGTGTTAAGTCTGGGTCCATGCCTAATTTCTGTCATACTAATTTCCAGTTTTCCCAGCAGTTTTTGTCAAATAAAGAAGTCTTATTCCAAAAACTTGGGATCTTTGGGTTTGTCAGACACTAGATTGCTATAGCTGACTATGTTGTCTTGTGAACCTAACCTATTCCACTGATCAACTAATCTATTTCTTAGCTAATACCAAATGGTTTTGGTGACTGCTGATTTATAATATGGTTTTAGATCAGATACAGCTAGGCCACCTTCATTTGATTTTTTTTTTTCATTAATTCCCTTGAGATTCTCGACCTTTTGTTTTTCCATATAAATTTTGTTATTTTTTCTAGATCAGTAAAATATTTTCTTGGGAGTCTGATTGGTTTAGCACTAAATAAAGAGATTAGTTTAGAGAGTATTGTCATCTTTATTATATTCGCTCAGCCTATCCAAGAGCACTTGATATTTTTTCCAATTACTTAAATCTGACTTTGGTGGCATCCCACACATTTTGGTATGACATCTCAGTATTGTAATTTTCTTGGGTGAAGTTATTATGTCTATGATTTGCTGTTTCACCCAATCATTCTTTACTATGCGATTATTTAGTTTCCAATTACTTTTTGGTCTATTCTCCCCTGGCTTTCTATCGAATGTAATTTTCAATGAATCATGATCTGAAAAAGATGCATTTACTATTTCTGCCTTATTGCATTTGAGTTTGAGGTTTTTATTTCTTAATATATGGTCAATTTTTGTTTAGGTCCCATGAACTGCTGAGAAGATAGTGTACTCCTTTCTGTCTCCATTTCGTTTTCTCCAGAGATGTATCATATCTAATTTTTCTAGTATTCTATTTATCTCTTTCACTTCTTATTTATTTTGTGATTTGATTTATCTAATTCTGAGAGTGCAAGTTTGAGATCTCCCACTATTATAGTTTTGTTGTCTATTTCTTCTTGCAGCTCTCTTAATTTCTCTTTTAAGAATTTAGATGCTACACCACTTTGTGCATATATGTTTAATATTCATATTGCTTCATTATCTATGCTACCCTTTAGCAAGATATAGTGCCCTTCCTTATCTCTTTTAATTAGATCAGTTTTTGCTTTTGCTTAATCCGAGATCAGGATGGCTACCCCTGCCTTTTTGACTTCCCCTGAAGCATAGTAGATTCTGCTCCAACCTTTTACCTTTACTCTGTATGTATCTCCCTGCTTCAGGTGTGTTTCCTGTAAACAATATATTATAGGATTCTGGCTTTTAATTCATCCTGCTAACTGCTTCCTCTTTATGGGGGAGTTTATCTTATTAAATTACCAATTCTGTATTTCTTGCCATGTTGTTAATAAGTTATTTTTGGTTGCATACCAAGTTCCTTAGCCTTTCTGAATATCATATTCCAGGCCCTTCAATCCTTTCATTTGGACACTGCTAGATCCTGCGTAATCCTTTTTGTGGCTCCTCTATATTTGAATTGGTTTTTTCCTAGACGCTTGCAGTATTTTTTCCTTTGTCTGATAGTTCTGGAATTTGGCCACTATATTTCTTTGTGTTTTGATTTTAGGATCCTTTTCAGTAGGTGATCGATGAATTCTTTCAATATCTATTTTACCCTCTGTTTCTATGGCTTCTGGGCAGTTCTCTTTGATAATTTCCTGGAAAATACTGCCTAGGCTCTTTTTTTCATCATATTTTTCAGGGAGTCCAATTATTCTCAGATTGTCTCTTCTAGATCTGTTTTCCAAGTCTGTTGTTTTCCCAAGAAAGTATTTCACATTTTTTCCATTGTTTCATTTTTTTGGTTTTGCTTGACTGATTCTTGTTGTCTCCTTGAGTTGTTCAATTCCATTTGTTCGATTCTGATTTTCAATGAAGAATTTTCTTCACTCCCTTTTTAAATATCTTTTTCTAATTGTCCAATTGTGTTTTTAAGTGTGTTGTTTTGTTCTATGGAACTTTTTTCCCATTTTGCCAATTTTATTTTTTAGAGAGCTATTTTCTTTTTCCAGTGCACTAATTCTATTTTCAAGGATTTGATTTCTTTATCCACTCTGTTTTTAAATGAGTGTGATGACTTCTCCAGATTCTCTTGCTAAGCCTCCCTTTCCTTTTCCCATTTTTCTTCTAGCTCTCTTGTGAGAGCCTTTTTGGTTTTTTCTATGAGAGTCATCTGTGCTGAGGGCCAGATGATCTCCTCCTTTGGGAATTCATCTGGAGACAGTCTGTTTTTAGTCTCCTCAGAGTTTAAAGTCTGCTCTCTATCCATATAGAAGCTATTAATGGTTAAGGTCCATTTAAATTTTTTGCTCATTTTGTCAGAGAAGAATCAAAGGAGACAAACTAGCAAAAACAAACAAACAAACAAAAAACCAAATGGAATGTTTTTTTTGTTGTTGTTGTTGTTTTTTGGGTTTTTTTTTGGAGGGGGGCTGAGTGGTGTTACGGAGCTTCCTCTACAGATTGTGGGGGGAGCAGCGAGGCACTAGTAGGACAGTGATGACTGTGCTGGACCTGCTCTGAGACTCTGAGACCTTGCTGAGGACTTTTTTGGGGGGCAGGTCCTGAGAGAACCTAGCTGTTCAGGGTTGTATTCTTCACCCTCTGTGTTTTTAGCTTCTTTACTTGTCTACTGGCTTCTTGCTAGGGCAAAGTATCCAATACTGTGGTAAAGCTCTCTCTGCAGAGATGGCAGAGATCACCCCCCCCCTCCAGTTTGCTCAATGTGAGGTGCCTGCCATGCTCTTGCTGCCGCTGCCTGCCCTTAACCTGTGCCCTATCTAAAACCATTCTCGCCCTTGAGCAAAAACAGACCTTAAGTGGCGAATTTCAAGGATGTCTTCTCTTGGTAATTATTGTTTTTTTTTTTTTTTTTTTTTTAGTAGATCACTAATTCCGAGGCTTGTCATGAAATGAATTCTGAGAGAAAACGCAGAGCTTACGCAGATATGTGCCTCCTCTCTGCCATCTTGGCCGAAAATCAGAGAAAGAGAATTTCAATGAATTGGGCATGCAAGTAAAGTTAGAAAAAGAAGCAGTTAAAAACTCCTAGATAAATACCAAATTTGAAATTGTGACAATCAAGGAAAAATTGATACAATTGAAAGTAAGAAAATTAACGAACTAATAAACAAAACTATTTGGCTTTATGGCAAAACAACAAAATATATAAAGTTTTGGTTAATTTGATTAGAAAAAGAAAAAAAAGATAACCAAATGACGGAATCATGAGTGAAAAAGGCAAACTTACCACCAATGAAAAGGAAATTAAAGCAATAATTAGGAGCTATTTGCCCAACTGTACACCAAATCTGAAATGGATAAATATTTACAACATTATAAATTGCCCAGATAAACAGAAGAAGAAATAAAATACTCCAATCACCAGCTACTTTAAAGATAATGAAAACAATGAGATTGTAGAGGACAAGTTTTGAATAAGTCCTTGAACAGCAAGGGTCCAATCTAGGTATTACTTGAGACCTGGTCTGTGTTAGGAAGAGCAATTCAAAGCATTGTCTCACCATCCCTCTAACAATGAATTATAAGACATACTGGAGATAAATTTAGGACAATCTTGATGATGAATGCATGTTCCAGGAACAAGGCATCTTAACTATACTATTTACACCTTAGCAATGAATTAAAGACATACTTGAGGTAAATACATTAATATGATAATATCTACTGTTTACGATTCTGTGTTATGGATAGTTAAGCTGGATACTGAAATGATAAAGTATGGTTTGTGCATTGACCCTGGAATGTATATGGCATTAGCTCAAGTTAGCTAGTGATAAAGATAGCTTAAAAGGTATATAAACTCTGGCTCTCTGATTAATCAATAGAAATTGCAAAGCATATCTTCTGTTAGCCTGAGATATTCATTTCAATTGCACACTCTTGATTTTCACTGGAGCTGGACTCTGTAAGTTGGCTCCTGTCCAAGGGGATTGAATGACCCAACAGGAGGGTGCCCTCTTGGTGAGCTCAATGATCAAGGTAAACAAGAGTAAAAATAATTTACCACTAGGCTGATATGAGGAGTTAAATATAAAATATCACATATAAAATATAAGATAAAATATGTTATAAGATATTAGATATCAGGGGGAAAATGATGTATAAATATATCACATATCTAAAATATAAAGTACAAAAATTTAAAAATATAAGATAAAAATTTTAAGATATATTGATATCAGTTGGACAAGAATCATATACTGAATCAGAACAGGGCAAAATCAATCACGTGGTAGGGACAGAGGAACATTTCACACAAAAATCAGGCAAGGACTAAATGAGACTTTTGCTGATTTTGTCAATGGCTTAATGATGGCATTTCAGCTTTCAGTCAGTATGAAGAGGCAGCTTAAATTTTACTGAAACAACTTGCCTTTGAAAATGCTAATGCAGAGTGTAGAAAGCATTACCTGGGGGAAAACCAAAAATATCTTTAGTAGGAATTATTCAAAGACGTGAGAATACTGGGACTTCTACATCTCAAGCTGCAATAGAGATTGCTGGGATAAATCAAGGCAAATCTCAATCTCAGAATTTTTCAAATTCTCATAGATGCTATAATTATGGACAATTTTATCCCATAACAAAAAAAAAAGCTATTACTCAAAAGATTGAAGTACAACCAATTCAGTAGATAAACCTTTGATGTTATTTCCAAAATGCAAGAAAGGCAGATATTGGCTTCTGAATATTGCTCTCAGAATGATAGGGAAGATAATTTCATGTTGGGAAATGATTCTAGGCCAGCTCTGGAGGCCAGCAAACAAAAGGAGCTGCACTTTCTCTTATACCCCCTTCAGGCAGTGCCCACAAACACTGCTCGAAATCTGACAGTAGAGGGCCGGAACTTTGGGGAAGTATACTTGAAACAAGGATACTTACAACAAGGAATTAACTCAGTGGAATTGATGAGATGATAGTTTTTTAGTATACATGTACTTAGTACTTAGTATAGTGATGTAATGGTTCTCTAATTCACATATAATCAATATGATGTGATGATATAATTGTAGTAGGGTATTTAAGGGCTGAGAAGGACTGAAAATGAGACATTCCATTTTTGAGCATCCTCCTGGTGGCTCTCCTGCCTTCATCACTTCTCCACCTGAAGACCAAGGTCTCCAGAAAGCTAGACTGAACATTACATTTCACAAGACAAGACTTAATGCGTGCTACCCCAGGAAGTGCTGGCCTTGGTTTGTCCCCTTAGGTGTCACACTGAATTTCTGACAATATGGGAATATGTTCTCTCCCCACTGGAGACCAATTTGGGTTCTCTTCTTTCTGGTAGTCCAGGTCTCATTTTAGGAAGCAATTCATACTCATGGCTAGGAGTTATGGTTATAACTGATTATTTTGGGAAAATATATATTCTTTCCTATGTTACTCCTCACCATGATATTCTTGTTTTTAAGAAAGGGGAGGGAGGATAATACAATTATTAATAATACCTTATGAAAATAGGAAAAGAATAAAAAAATTTAAAAAACTAAAAAAAAATTGAGGTGGTGAAGATTTTGTGTGGTGTTTTTCTTCTTTATAATATAATGGTTCTCTCTGGGAGCAAGTTTCTTGGGGAGGTTTTCTGGAGGCAGCCTTAGTTTCAGTTAAAAGTAAAAATCATCCAAATGCAGCCAGGTGTTAAAAGTTCAGATCTTTTATTGCTTCCTCCAAAATAGCCCTGTTAGTTTTTCTTAGAGGCCTGTCTTTCTGCTTGGTTCCAAGAGCTCTTGCAGCTTGTCATTTGCCTCTGCTTTCTTCAGCCTCCAGCCAGCATAAAGGTGGAAGATGGAATGAATCTCTCTTGCCTCTGAAAGAGGGCTTCTGGCTGTCACTTGCCACTCCCCTCCCAATCTTTTCAGCTGAACTAACTTGATGCTCCCCTCTCAATCTTTCCAGCTGAACTCACTTGATGCTCCCCTCTCAGTCTTTCCAGCTGAACTCACTTGATGCTCCCCTCTCAATTTTTTCAGCTGAACTTCCGACTGAGCCTCTGTCTGCTTCTTACATATGATCTCCTCTGAGAGAGTGGGATAATGGGATCTGAGATGGTATTATGGATTTTCTCCCAGAGTGCTCTCTGGCCTTAAGAGCTTCTTGCTTATATGAGCTCTCTAAAGGTGTGAACACAAACATTGTTTTTATCAGTTCTACTTAGTACCTTGTTTCTTCTGGCCCATGACATCTTCTTGTAAGATCAGATTAATTGTACTGAACCATGCTACATTAGATAATTATTGTCTCTATCAACTCTAATGACTTAACACTTTGTAAGGATTCCAACAATTTTGGAAGTACAGATGCATTCTGGAAGCAATATATCGCTGATTCTAGGACAATTTTAAAATACAAATTAGAAGGAATAATTTAGTTAATCTAAGTGACTACTAAAAATTGTTGAGGAATATTCATTGGATTAAACTGTATTTGAATTTGGAGACATGTATTGATAAAATTATTCAAATTTTAAAGAGGAGATTCTAATCTTCATTCAAAAAGAAATCTGAGGATCAGTTGCAAGCAGTAGATGGTATATACAGATGCTTCTAATAATCAGTTAGCTTCTTTATATATATTCATCCAATACTATGTTTTTCACACTCTGAATATAAATTGCACAAGGAACTAGTTATATACAATTATTACTGCACCATATACTGTTCAAGAGTCTCAACATTTTTTTCAGATAGCCAATATGCCATTTATATGGTTAACACATATCACAGAAACAGCCCCAGTCTTGTCCATCCTACTGCTTAAATGAGATTCCTTTATCATTAATTATTTCTATTGTTTAAAACAATGATTTATGTTTGCACAATGTTAAAGGCTGAGTAGTAGATTTTATTTTTCAAGTGTATGGCCTTTGGTAAAGCTTGAATAGTCTTTCTCATGTCATTTTTTCTTGGTGACTGTGTCTGTGTCTCTGAACATAATGTCTATGTCATGTTTGTTCTGTGAGCTGCTTTTGTTACCTGGAAAGATTCTTATCATCCTTCTTTCCCATTTTAACAAGGGAAACAGTCTAACTTTTTCCTAGGGACCCCAGTTTTGGCCTCACTGGGGGCTGCAAAAATGGGTTACTAATTAAAATAATAGAAAAGCAAAAATCACAGCCAATTCAAGGTTTTGAGAGAATCTGATTAAGGAATTTGGCAACTAATCAAAACAACAACGAGGAAAATGGCAACTTTCTGCTAGCGGCTCTGTCTTGTCCAGAGTCTCCTTCTACTCCTCTGGGATAGGGCCCAGATGGAATTAAGGGGGGACCCTCTCTACAACCCTGGTTCCTCGGCTGCTCTGCTCCCCACAATCCCGAATGCCTATCTGTTGTAAGGATTGCTAACAAGATCTTTATAGCCCAAATCTCTCTGCTCCTAACTTCAGATCTGGGATCTGAAAAAGAAAAGGGAATGCTGCAACAGCTGTGGAGACCTCACACACCCTTGCCCAAACATCTCCCCACCCTGGCTTGGAGGAATGGGGATAGAGTGGGAGTCAATCAAAGGGAAATCCTGACCCCAGCTACTCTAGCCTTCATCTGATTCTAAACAGCAACTGCTTGGCAGGAGTCTGGGTGCCCCTGGCAGCACCAGCGTGGCAGTATGAGGAGAGAAGGCCTCTGTTTTCCATAAACTCACCATTCTCGTGTCAGTTACAGAAATGTATTAACTATGTGATTTATTGCAAATTATTTTATCTCTGCCCAGTTTTCTGATTTGGAAAGGTAATTAGTTATGATTGTTGCTGTGAAAATCACAATTGCAAAATTGCTTAGCACACAACAAATTCTATGAGAATATTAATTGCTTTATTGGAAAAAATTGCTTTATATTTCATAACTTTATATGGGATTTTAGATGTGACCAGCATACAAAGCCAGTGTTGAGATAATTAATATTTGGGTGTTTCTAAATTATATAAAGCAAATTCAACTAAATTAAGGCCTCACCAGGCCTAGGATATAGTGAATAGAATCTCTTTTTCTGTCTTGCTTCTTCCCTCCTTCCCTGACTAGACAAAGGGGTAAGAGGGAGAAAAATAAAATATAGATAATTCAGTGAAATTTATTTGAGAGGTGATAGTAAAAGCAGTTTTAAACGAGCTCTAATTAAAGCCTACTGATGAGATATGTAAATTGTAATCTATTTACCTTACTGTGTTTAAAGAAGATGTAAGAGTTTGGAAATTTACAAAAACAGAAAAGCAGTTCACTGCTATTTAAAAAAAAACCCAAAAACAAACAAACAAAGAAAAAACTCTTGCAACAAACACACTACTTTTCAGTTATCTAGAGTTAGAATTCTCAGTGACTAGTAACAAAAAAAAATGACATCTTAACTCTTTTTTGGCTCATAAAAAGGGAAGTATTTGTGTGAATTGGAAAATAGTTAAATGGCAATTCAATTTGCCTAAATTCTAATGAAATGTTCTAGACAATCTCTTGAACTAAAGTTAAGTGAATTTTAAAATCTGTTCTCACCCTATTTAAAAATTGTGTCTTATTTTTTCTCCCTAAAACAAAAGAGAAATCATTTAAGGAAATATAAATTCTCCCAGAGTAATTCCCAGCTCAACAGTTTGGAGACAGAATAGATTCGTCAACTAAAAGAAGATGGAAAGTTTACCTACTCTTGCTAATCCTGCTTTATCTTTTGTAAATATAATTTAGAAAGTTAGGTACTTTCATCTTGGCTAGAAAATTAAGAGGAAGTTCAAGTAACACTATCTGGCTATTACTTAGGAAATATCTAAAATGATTGACTAAGTTATTTGAAGGTATTGTCATCATGTTAAAACCTAAAACTGATCATTATTGTGTATGGAACAACAGGGAAGAAATGAAGGCTTTATCAGTTCACTTTCAAGTATGAAGGGTGAAGGTCTTATAAGTTCCACTTTATGTATGGAGGCATGTAGCATAATGAACCATAAAAATTCTAAGAATTTGTTGACAACAAGCTCAGTCACTTCTGTGGGGCCTCTCTCACTTCACCTTAATTTGTAAGCTTACCAGTTTTCTTGAAATAATCAGAGTAAGCAAGGTTTAGGAAGTATAGTTCTAAATAAGGAAAGTGTTCACTGAGAATCTATAAGCTTATTTAATGATTAATCCTTTGCATCAGAAAGAGTTTATACATGTAGAATTTACTTCTTTGCTTTTGTGTATCTCATCATTTCCACTCATTCATCTGTTCATTTCAACACCAATATCAGTTAGTTTTTGTGATAACCACTTTTTTTTGAGAGAAGGCATATTTTAATTAATTGACAAAAATACAATTAAAAATTAAGCATATAGTTAGTTATATTAAACATTCATTGCCACACTTCATCGTTGTTTTTTGAGAGATAAGGCTAACTTTCATTATATTTCCCTATATTTAAAAAATCCCATCTGAAAACTAGTATTTAGCCAACATTGTTCTCTTAAAAATTACCAAAAAAATATAGTTGTTTATTTTTGCCTGAGGGAGAGTGCATGGAGTTCTAACTTAAAACAATACAGAACAGGAGGAAAATAAACTCAAGAGTGAAGTAAGTCTTACGAAGGCTTTTTATAAATGTGAAAATCTTGACATTTATCAGAGTACAACCTTGGCCACAGAAGTTTAACCAAAGGAGGTTGAGGAACTTTCTTTCTTTTTTATAGTTTTTTATTTACAAGATATATGCATAGGTAATTTTTCAGCATTGACAATTGCGAAACTTTTTGTTTGAAATTTTCCCCTTCTTCCCCCCATCCCCTCCCCTAGATGACATCTAGACCAATACATTTAAATATGTTAAAGTACTTGTTAAATACGTATACATATCCATACAATTATTTTGCTGCACAAGAGGAATCTGACTTTGGAATAAAGTACAATTAACCTGTGAAGGAAATAAAAAATACAAGTGGACAAAAACAGATTGGAAATGCTATGTACTAGTTCAGATTCATTTCCCAGAGTTCTTTTGCTGGATATAGCTGGTTCTATTCATTATTGAACAAAAGGAATGGATTTGGTTCTTCTTATTGTTAAAGAGAGCCATGCCCATCAGAATTGATCATCATATAGAATTGTTGTTGAAGTATATAATGATCTCCTGGTCCTGCTCATTTCACTCATCATCAGTTCATGTAAGTCTCTCCAGGCCTTTCTGAAATCATCCTGCTGGTCATTTCTTACAGAACAGTAATACTCCATAACATTCTTATGCCACAATTCATTCAGCCATTCTCCAATTGATAGGTATCCACTCATTTTCCAGTTTTTGACCACTACACAGAGGGCTGCCACAAACATTTTTGTACATACAGGTCCCTTTCCAGTCTTTAAGATCTCTTTGGCATATAAACTCAGTTGTGGTGAGCTTTTTCTTCTCAAAACGCAGCCAGGTGATAAAAGTTCAGATCTTTTATTATCTCCAATATAGCCCGGTTAGCTTAGAGGCCTATCTCTCTGCTTGGTTCCAAGAGCTCTCTCCAAGTGTCACCAAATCCAAAGGTCTGGTCCTTCAGCCTCTACCTCTGCTTTCTTCAGCCTCCAGCCAGCTCCAATCTTCATGTCATTCCGGTGAAATCTCGACTTGTAGCGTCTTCACTCTCCAGAACCTCTTCGACTGGCCCATTGGCCTATTTATGCTCCTTCCAGAGAGAGGGATTATGGGTTTTCTCCCATAGTGCTCTCTGGCCCAAAGCTTCAAGGGAGGTGTGAACTCATTGAACTCCAATGAGTAAAGGTGTGAACACAAGCCTTGTATTAATTAGTTCTACTTAGTACCTTGTTTCAGGTTCCGCCCAAAACATCTTCTTGTAAGATTAGATCAACTCTAATCAGTTAGCAGTTAGTAAGGATTCCAACACTCAGTAGTAACACTGCTGGATTAAAGCATATGCACACTTTGAAAACTTTCTGAGCATAGTTCCAAATTGCTCTCCAGAATGGCTGGATGTATTCACAATTCCACCAACAATGTATCAGTGTCCCAGTTTTCCCACATCTCCTCCAACATTCAGCATTATCTTTTCTAGTCATTCTACCCACTCTGACAGGTGTGTAGTGGTATCTCAGAGTTGTCTTAATTTGCATTTCTCTGATTAATAATGACTTGGAGCATCTTTTCATATGGCTAGAAATAGTTTCAATTTCTTCGTCTGATGAAGAAATTGAAATAGTTTCAATTTCTTCGTCTGATGAAGAAATTGAAACTATTTATAGACATATGAAAATATGCTCCAAATCATTATTAATCAGAGAAATGCAAATTAAGACAATTTTGAGATACCACTACACACCTGTCAGATTGGCTAAGATGACAGGAAAAAATAATGATGAATGTTGGAGGGGATGTGGGAAAATAGGGACACTGATACATTGTTGGTGGAATTGTGAACACATCCAGCCATTCTGGAGAGCAATTTGGAACTATGCTCAAAAAGTTATCAAGCTGTGCATACCCTTTGATCCAGCAATGTTTCTACTGGGCTTATACCCCAAAGAGATACTAAAGAAAGGAAAGGGACCTGTATGTGCCAAAATGTTTGTGGCAGCCCTGTTTGTAGTGGCTAGAAGCTGGAAAATGAAAGGATGTCCATCAACTGGAGAATGGTTGAGTAAATTGTGGTATATGAACATTATGGAATATTATTGTTCTGTAAGGAACGACCAGCAGGATGAATACAGAGAGGACTGGCGAGACTTACATGAACTGATGCTGAGTGAAATGAGCAGAACCAGGAGATCATTATATACCTCAACAATGATACTGTTTGAGGATGTATTCTAATGGAAGTGGACCTCTTCGATAAAGAGAGCCTTAATTGATCAAAGATGGACAGAAGAAGCTACACCCAGATAAAGAACACTGGAAATGAATATAAACTGCTTGCATTTATGTTTTTCCTCCCGGGTTATTTATACCTTCTGAATCCAATTCTCCCTGTGCAACAAGAAAACTGTTTGGTTCTGCACACATGTATTGTATCTAGGATATACTGCAACCCATTCAACATGTAAAGGACTCTTGCCATCTCGGGGAAGGGGTGGAGGGAGGGAGGGGTAAAATCGGAACAGAAATGAATGCAAGGGAAAATGCTGTAAAAATTACCCTGGCATGCGTTCTATCAATAAAAAATTATTAAAAAAATTTTTTTTCGTCTGAGAATTGTCTGTTCATATCCATTTGTCAATTGGAGAATGGCTTGATTTCTTATAAATTAGAGTCAATTTTCTCTATATTTTGGAAATGAGGCCTTTATCAGAACCTTTAACTGTAAAAATAATTTCCCAGTTTGTTGCTTCCCTTTTAATTGTTTGCATTAGTTTTGTTTATACAAAGGCTTTTAAATTTGATATAATCAAAATTTTGTATTTTGTGATCAATAATCTCTAGTTCTTTTTTGGTCACAAATCCTTCCTCCTCCACAAGTCTGAGAGATAAACTATCCTATGTTCCTCTAATTTACTTATAATCTCATTCTGTATGCCTAAATCATGGACCCATTTTGATCTTATCTTGGTCTACAGTGTTAAGTATGGGTCTATGCCTAATTTCTGCCATACTAATTTCCAGTTTTCCCAGCAGTTTTTTTTTGTCAAATAATGAATTCTTATCCCAAAAGTTAGGATCTTTGGGTTTGTCAAACACTAGATTAATATAGTCATTGACTATTTTTGTCTTGTGAACCTAATCTATTCTACTGATCAACTACTCTGTTTCTTAGCCAGTACCAAATGGTTTTGATGACAGCTACTTTGTAATATAGTTTTAGATCTGGTACAGCGGAGCCAAGATGGTGGAGAAGACACACATGGAATTCTAAGCTTCTCTCATACCCTCACCTACTAATTACCAAATTCAGTGTCCAAAATAATGTTTGACTGGCAAAATCCTCGAATATTGGAAGTACAACAACTTACCAGCGGAAGATAATCTAGAAGATCACCAGAAAAAGTTTGTGTTGATAGGCGGGAGCAGACCAGCGCAGGCAGGGAGCTACAACCAGAGGCTAGCATACTGAGAGGACCAGGGCAGGGGTGGTTTCCACACAGGTGGAGATTTTGCAGGGAGGACTCTATCACAGGCTGGCTGCTCTGTTTTGGTTGCAAAGCAGTAGATCAGAAGAGAAGTTACAAAAAAGGCAAAGATAGAGTGTACTCCAAAAAATGCCAGCATCTAACAGGATCTGGCTACACATAGCAACAGAAGTGACTCAGCATGGACCACAGCACAGCTGTTCATACCCATTCTGCAGCACGGGGCTACCCAGGGCAGTCACACATCTGTACATCAGAGGGGCTCTGCCCAGGGAAGCCTCTAATCTGCACAGTGGGGGGAGGGGGGAGTCATCTGTCTTAGGGCAGCCACAAATCTGCATAGCCAGAGCACTCTGAACGGGGCAATAAAACTTCTCAGAACTGCTATGCTTCCCAGGACAGAAACACTTCCAGTGCCGGGCTCTTCCCAGGGCAGCCATTGATCTGCGCACAGTAGGATTCTGCCCGGGACAGCAACACATTCGCTGCTCAGCTGTTAGCCTGAGCTAACAGGGCTCTGAGTTGTCTTAATTTGCATCTCTCTGATTAATAATGACTTGGAACATCTTTTCGTATGGCTAGAAATAGTTTCAATTTCTTTGTCATCATTTCTTTCTGGGCAGGCGCTGATCCCACAGCTAGACTATTCCAGGGCAGAGACACTTCTGCTGTGTGGAGCTATTCCTAGAGCTCAGCAGCTCAGCAGCTCTTAGCAATCCATTTGCAGGACAGCTTTTGTCCATACATCTATCCCTGCTCTGCAGAGGAAGCTGGTAATCTCCTTGATCTGAAGGCAGACTTCAAGGGCTTCTAAAAAGTGAATTACAAATCCAAGGGTATACTTACAATCAATAGTTTCTATAGAGAAAGAGAAGAGGTTTTCAACCCCGAGGAGATTATTAGCAGTCTCCAGACAAAACCCCAAAGAGGGATGTAACCTGGTCCCCATCACACAAGGCTCTTCTAGAAAAAATTATAAATATCTTAAAAGAGAGCTAGAAGAAAAATGGGGAAAAGAAAGAGAGGCTCTGTAAGAGAGTATGGGACAAGCATATAATTTACTTAAAGAAAAATTTGATAAAGTGAAAAAAAAACTTCTTGAAATGTGAATTGGAAAAGGTAAAGAATTCCCAGGCATACAGATTTTGTGAATTGGAAAAGATAAAGAACTCCCAGGAAAGTAGGATATGTGAATTTGAAAAGATAAAGATCTCCCAGGAAAGTAGAATTTGTGAATTGGAAAAAGAAAGTAAGTCAGTTAAAACAAATTAGTGAAGTGGGAAAAAAATTCCATAGAGCAAAACAACTCACTTAAAAACTCAATTGGACATATACAAAAAGAAATAAAAAGGTAATGAAGAAAATAACTCATTAAAAATCAGAACAGAACAAATAGCAATGAATGATTCATTGAGACACTGAGAATCAGTCAAGCAAAACCAAAATAATGAAAAAAATAGGAAAAAATATTAATTATCTACTTGGAAAAACAAAAGATCTGGAAAATAGATCTGGAAGAGATAATCTGAGGATTATTGGACTTCCTGAAAATTATGATTAACAAAAGAGCCAAGACACTATTTTACAGAAAATCATTGAAGAGAACTGCTCAGAAGTAATAGAATCAGAATGTAAAATAGGCATTGAAAAAATTCATTTAACACTTTCTAAAAAAGACCCAAAAATAAAAACCCCAAGGAAGATTGTGGCTAAATTTTAGACCTACCAGACTAAGGAAAAATATTACAAGCAGCCAGAAAAAAAAATAAAGAAAACAATTTAAATGCCGAGGAGCCACAATACAAATCATTCAGTATTTAGCTGCTCCCACATTAAAGAATCAAAGGGCCTGGAATCTGATATTCCAAAAGGCAAAAGAACTTGGAATGCAGCTAAGAAAAAACTACCCAGCTAAGCTGGGAATTTTCTTCCAGGGAAGATGATGGACATTTAATGAAACAGATAAATTCCACTTGTTTCTAATGAAAAAAACAGAAATCAAAAAAACAAACAAACAAACAAAAAAAAAAACTGACCACCAAATATAGGATCCAAAAGAAGCAGAAAAAAGTAAAAAAAAAAAAAAAAAAAGTTGAGAACTGTATTTCTGTTATGGACATACATAAAAAGTGCATAATTTGATTTTACTGATATAAAACAGGAAGTAGAAATGGAAAGGGGATAGTATCAGAAAAATAGCAAAGGGGAGATAAAAAGAGGGAAACTACATCTTACAAAGAAGCAAAGAAAACTTGTCCTATCTGAGGGAATTTAGAGAGGGGTAGGAACATTGTGTGAATCTTACTCTCATCAGATTTGGCTCAAGGAGAAAATAACTGACATTTGTTTTGCATAGAAACTTCTCTCACCTCTTTAAAAAGTGGGAGAGGAAAAGGGAAAAGGAAAAGAGTAATAAGGGAAAGGTATTAGAAAGGGGAAGTGATTTGTAGGGGGTGAGAGGGACTATAAAGAGGGAGAGCTGCCTGAAGCAAGTGGTACCTCATGTTTAATACTGGAAAGGGAGGTAAAAGGGGTAAGAAAAAGAAAAGCATAATGTAGGGATAATAAGATGGCAGGAAATACAGAATTATTCATTTTAACCATAAATGTGAATGGGATGAACTCTCTCATAAAGAGGAAGCAGATAGCAGACTGGATCAAAAGCCATAACTCTACAATATGTTGTTTAGAGGAAACACATTTAAAGCAGGGAGATACATAGAGAATAAAGGTAAAAGGCTGAAGCATAATATATTATGCTTCAGGGGAAGTCAAAAAAGCAGGGATAGGCATTCTTATCTCAGGTCAAGAAAAAGCAAAAATTGATCAAATTAAAAGAGATAACAAAGGAAGCTATATCTTGCTAAAGGGTAGCATAGATAATGAAGCAATATCAATACTAAAAATTATGCACAAAGTGGTATGACATATAACTAAGTAAAGGAAAAGTTAGAGTTGCAAGAAGAAATAGACAGCAAAAATATAATTATGGGAGATCTCAACTTTTCACTCTCAAAATTAGATAAATCAAACCACAAAATAAATAAGAAAAAAGTTAACGAGGTAAATAGAAGATTAGAAAAGTTAGATATGATAGATCTTTGGAGAAAACTGAATGGAGACAGCAGTTCATGGAACCTATACAAAAATTGACCATATATTAGTATATAAAGACCTCAAAATTAAATTCAGAAAGATAGAAATAGAAAATGCATTCTTTTCCAATCAAGATATGATAAAAACTATATTCAACAAAAAACTAGGGATAAATGGACCAAAAAGTAATTGGAACCTAAATAATCTCATCCTAAAAAATGATTGGGTGAAACAATCATAGACACAATTAATAATTTCACCCAAGAGAATGACAACAATGACATAACATATCAAAATTGGTGGGATGCAGCAAAAGCAGTAATTAGGGGAAATTTTATATATTTAGAGGCTTACTTGAATAAAATAGAGAAAGAGAAGATCGATGAATTGAGCTTGCAACTTAAAAAAAATAGTAAAAGACCAAATTAAAAACCCCCAATCAAATACTAAATTAAAATTCTAAAATTAAAAGGAGAAATAAAAAATATCGAATGTAAAAAAAACCCAACAAACTATTGAACTAATAAATAAAACTAAGAATTGGTTTTATGAAAAAAAATAAAATAGATAAACCTTTGGCAAATCTCATAGAAAATGGAAAAAGGAAAATCAAATTGTTAGCCTTAAAAAAGAAAAGGGAGAACTTGCCACCAATGAAGAGGAAAGTAGAGCAATAATTAGGAGTTACTTTGTTCAACTTTCTGCCAATAAATTTGATGACCTAAGTGAAATGACTACCTTCAAAAATATAGGCTTCTCAGATTAACAGAAGAGGAAGTAAATTGCTTAAATAGTTCCATTTTAGAAAAATAAGTAGAATAAGCTATTAATCAACCCCCTAAGAAAAAATCCCCAGGACCAAATGGATATACATGTGAATTCTACCAAACTTTTATAGAACAATTAAGTGCAATGTTATATAAACTATTTGAAAAAATAGGGAATGAAGGAGTCCTACCAAATTCCTTTTATGACACAGACATGATACTGATACCTAAACCAGGTAGGTTGAATATAGAGAAAGAAAATTATAGACCAATCTCCCCAATGAATATTGATGCCAAAATCTTAAAAAAAAAATAGCAAAAAGAGTACAGAAAATCATCCCCAGGATAATACACCCTGACCAAGTAGGATTTATACTAGGAATGCAGGGCTTGTTCAATATTAGAAACTTTCTTGATACCAGTTTTGAGTGTTACAGTGACAGAAATTATACCTGAATGGCCAGAGTTCTGGACCCCACACAAGAACCTATTCTTTTTTTTCCTTTATTGTCTTCACATTACCCAACTTTGCTGCTTTGGGATGCTCTTCAGTCTCTCTTCACAGCATTATATTTCCCAAAGTACTCATCTTCTGACTTTCAAAAGAATGTCAACCTGAACTAGAGAAGCCCAGAGAACTGGAACCAAAATACCACTCCCAGAAATTCAGGAAAATTGTTGTCACTGGAGAGCCTTTTGTTCCCCTCAGCATCCTAGTGACTGCTTCCTTCACATCCCCTTCCTTGGCCACCACTCTATTAAGTGTTCTTGCTTTTGTTCACATATTTCCATTGGTACTCATATTCCTAGCACTTAGCCCTTTATGCTTTTTCACTCTCTTGAGATCAGTCCATCTCATTGCTAGTAAAGTTTAGATGGGGAGTACCTGGACTGGGGACTTTCCAGGGTAGAAATTCACATGGTTACAGCATCACGTGGTGAAACTGTAATTGAGAAGCTTTGAGAGTTGCTAGGGGATCATTCAAAGTTTGTTCAGGTGGCAGCCAGCATGAATCTGTCAGAAGCAGGACTTGAACCCTGGTCTTTCTGACTCCTACCAATACCATATGGTTTTGTTGAACTTGTTTGTGACATTAATAAACTCTACTGTTCTTGGTTACAAATAAAAAGCTTTTCTACTAGGGGCCCTAAGCATCTGCTTTTGAAAATTAAATAATTCCTCTAGCTGGCCTCACATTACCTTGGGGTTCACTCCTTAAACAGCAGACTTACATAAAACAGCCAATCCTTAACGTGGAGTCCTGAAGACCTTATGTGCTTATGCATGAACCTGGTTCCTGAATGAGGCAAGAGGAGGAGTTCCATACCCTGACATTCTTGTGTGGTTCTTTATTAGCCTAAACTTCACTTTGAATATGGACCTAAACGCACAGACATGTTCGCGTGTACGCTGACATATTTATATCAGTGTCTCTCCCGAGCATAATGTAGATGAGAGAATGGAATTCACCAAAAACGCACACATTTTCTTGAATTCAATCCTCCATATTTCTCCCTTACCCCCAAAGCATTCCATATATTCATAGAATACAAATTGCAATGGACTTGGAAAGTTTTCTGCCTGATGCCTATGCTCATCAATCCACAATAGCAGCTCAGATCAGCTCTGGTACACACACCTCTTGGAATAAATGCTTAATCTCTCTAGGCAGCCAATTTACTTTCAGAAGATCTTAATCTTTTGTCCCTATAACTTGCAACTCTTGTTCCTTTTATCAATAGTCAAAGATTATCTTTCACATTGACAATCCTTCAAATACTTGGCATGAATCACATTGCAATCAGGTCTCATCTTCCCAGGTCCTTTGACTGATCCCCATAATATAGTTTTCAGTCTCACCATTATCCTAAAGACCATTCCATGGACATGAGCAGTCTTTGTGTTTCAGCACTGTGTTGTTCTGATGCTAGAATAAATCTCAATAAAGCCTCTGTACACAGTGATGACTGACAGTTATAGGGGCCCAAGTGTTATTTCCTAGAATTACCAAAGTTATTATTTGCCCTATATAACCAATATTTATATAGTGATTTAAAGGTTTAGAAAGAACAAACATTTTGTCTCAGGTGATACTTTTAATAATAAATACTTTTTATGGTCCAAACAGCAGTGGGGCAAATTCAATATCCTTCTCAAATAAAGTTTTCAAAACCTATATAAATAAACTCAATGATGAAAAAGTTGTTTAAAAACTCCATTGGATAGCTGCCACTGGCTTTTGAAGTATTTTCATTGTTTTTGTCCAACCAGACCTTACAAATTAGTTGCCTAGCAAAACCAACATTTGGTCTCCTCACCACTTTTGAGTTCTACTTCAGTCTCAAAGATCTCCAAGTTCAGGAGTGATGGCCTCCTCCCGTTTGCTTCTCCTGGTTCTGGTGACTCATTATGCCCTTAAACGGAAAGAGATTCACTATGCCAAATAATCC
>JACYGW010087205.1:0-18972 GCA_016696395.1 Antechinus stuartii | reverse complement strand
AAAAAGCTATTGGAAATAATTCATAATTTTAGCAAAGTAGCTGGCTACAAAATAAATCCCCATAAATCCTCAGCATTTTTATACATCACCAACAAAACCCAACAGCAAGAGATACAAAGAGAAATTCCATTCAGAATAACTGTTGATACCATAAAATATTTGGGAATCTATCTACCAAAGGAAAGTCAGGAATTATATGAGCAAAATTATAAAAAAGTCTCCACACAAATAAAGTCAGACTTAAATAATTGGAAAAATATTAAGTGCTCTTGGATCGGCCGAGCGAACATAATAAAGATGACAATACTCCCTAAACTAATCTATTTATTTAGTGCTATACCAATCAGACTTCCAAGAAAATATTTTATTGATCTAGAAAAAATAACAACAAAATTCATATGGAACAATAAAAAGTCGAGAATCTCAAGGGAATTAATGAAAAAAAAATCAAATGAAGGTGGCCTAGCTGTACCTGATCTAAAATTATATTATAAAGCAGCAGTCACCAAAACCATTTGGTATTGGCTAAGAAATAGATTAGTGGATCAGTGGAAAAGGCTAGGTTCACAAGACAGAATAGTCAACTATAGCAATCTAGTGTTTGACAAACCCAAAGCCCCTAACTTCTGGGAAAAGAATTCATTATTTGATAAAAACTGCTGGGATAATTGGAAATTAGTATGGCAGAAATTAGGCATGGACCCACACTTAATACCATATACCAAGATAAGATCAAAATGGGTCTATGACCTAGGCATAAAGAACGAGATTATAAATAAATTAGAGGAACATAGAATAGTTTATCTCTCAGACTTGTGGAGGAGAAAGAAATTTGTGTCCAAAGATGAATTAGAGACCATTACTGATCACAAAATAGAAAATTTTGATTACATCAAATTAAAAAGCCTTTGTACAAATAAAACTAATGCAAACAAGATTAGAAGGGAAGCAACAAACTGGGAAAACATTTTCACAGTTAAAGGTTCTGATAAAGGCCTCATTTCCAAAATATATAGAGAACTGACTCAAATTTATAAAAAATCAAGCCATTCTCCAATTGATAAATGGTCCAAGGATATGAACAGACAATTTTCAGAGGATGAAATTGAAACTATTACCACTCACATGAAAGAGTGTTCCAAATCATTATTGATCAGAGAAATGCAAATTAAGACAACTCTGAGATACCACTACACACCTGTCAGATTGGCTAAGATGACAGGAAAAAATAATGATGAATGTTGGAGGGGATGCGGGAAAACTGGGACACTAATGCATTGTTGGTGGAGTTGTGAACGAATCCAACCATTCTGGAGAGCAATCTGGAATTATGCCCAAAAAATTATCAAATTGTGCATACCCTTTGATCCAGCAGTGTTTCTATTGGGCTTATATCCCAAAGAAATACTAAAGAAGGGAAAGGGACCTGTATGTGCCAAAATGTTTGTAGCAGCCCTGTTTGTAGTGGCTAGAAACTGGAAAATGAATGGATGCCCATCAATTGGAGAATGGCTGGGTAAATTGTGGTATATGAATGTTATGGAATATTATTGCTCTGTAAGAAATGACCAGCAGGATGAATACAGAGAGGACTGGCGAGACTTACATGAACTGATGCTAAGTGAAATGAGCAGAACCAACAGATCATTATACACTTCGACAACGATATTGTATGAGGACATATTTTGATGGAAGTGGATTTCTTTGACAAAGAGACCTGAGTTTCAATTGATAAATGACGGACAAAAGCAGCTACACCCAAAGAAAGAACACTGGGAAACGAATGTAAACTATCTGCATTTTTGTTTTTCTTCCCGGGTTATTTATACCTTCTGAATCCAATTCTCCCTACGCAACAAGAGAACTGTTCGGTTCTGCAAACATATATTGTATCTAGGATATACTGCAACATATCCCACATATAAAGGACTGCTTGCCATCTAGGGGAGGGGGTGGAGGGAGGGAGGGAAAAAATCGGAACAGAAGTGAGTGCAAGGGATAATGTTGTAAAAAAAATTACCCTGGCATGGATTCTGTCAATATAAGGTTATTATAAAATAAAATAAAATATTAAAAACAAAAAACAAACAAAACAAAACAAACAAGAAAAAAGAAAGAAAAGAAATTGTCAATGGAGTTTGGCTGGATTTATTTTCTTTTCTCCCATTTACATATTTCAAAAATCTGACACCTCTGATGTAGTAGATAAAGTGCTTCACTTTGAGAAAAGAACTTTTTTGAATCATTCCTCAAACACCTCTTAATTGAAGATTATATGCAAATCATTTAATTTCTATCAACCTCAGTTTTCTTATTTTTTTATTATAGCTTTTTATTTCAAGACATATGCACAGGTAATTTTTTAGCATTGACTCTTGCAACCTTCTATTCCAACTTTTCCCCTCCTTCCCCAAACTTCCTTTTCTAGATTGCAGATTGACCAATACATGTTAAATATATCAAAGTATATGTTAAATGCAATATATGTATACATATTTATAAAGTTATCTTTCTGCACACACACACACAAAAAAAAATCAGATGTAGGAATAAGGTAAAAATAAACAGAAGGAAAACAATAATGCAAGCAGACAAAAACAGGAGTGGAAAGAGTATGTTGTGGTCCACATTCATTTTCCATCTTTTTTTTTTTTTTTTCTGGGTGTAGCTGTTTCTTTTCAATATTGAACAATTGAAACTGATGCGGGTCATCTCATTGTTGAAGAGAGCCCCATCTGTCAGAATTGATCATCATATTGTATTGTTGAAGTGTATAATGATCTCCTGTTTCTGCTCATACCAGTCAGCATCACTTCATGTAGGTCTCTTCAGGCCTTTCTGAAATCATCCTGCTGGTCATTTCTTACAGAACAATAATATTCCATAACATTCATATACCACGATTTTTTCAGCCATTCTCCAATTGATGGGCATCTATTAAATTCAATCTGAGATGTGTGTAGTGATATCTCAGAGTTGTCTTAATTTTCATTTCTCTGATCAATAATGATTTGGAATATCTTTTCATATGAGTAGAAATAGTTTCAATTTATATCATCTGAAAATTATCTGTTCATATCCTTTGACTATTTACCAATTGGAGAATGGCTTGATTTCTTATAAATTAGAGTCAATTCTCTATATAATTTGGAAATGAGGCCTTTATCAGAACATTTGACTGCAAAAAATGTTTTCCCAGTTTATTGCTTCCCTTTGAATCTTCTCTGCATTGATTTTGTTTGCACAAAAACTTTTTAAATTGATATAATTAAATTTTTCTATTTTGTGATCAATAATGATCTCTAGTTCTTTGGTCACAGATTCCTTTGTCCACCACAGGTCTGAGAGGTAAATTATCCTATCTTCTTCTAATTTACTTATAATCTCACTCTTTAGATTTAGATCATGACCCCATTTTGATCTTCTCTTGGTGTACACTCTTAAGTGTGGGTCAACGCCTAGTTTCTGCCATACTAATTTCCAATTTTCCCAGCAGTTTTTGTTAAACAGTGCATTCTTATCCCAAAAGCTGGGGTGTTAGGATTGTCAAACACTAGATTATAATTATTGACCATTTTGTCCTGTGAACATAACATATTCCACTGATCAACTAGTCTAATTTGTAGCCAATAACAAATGGTTTTGGTGACTGCTGCTTTATAATATAGTTTTAAATCTGGTACAGTTAGGCCTCCATCATTGGATTTTTTTTTTTTTTTTCATTAATTCCTTTGAAAGTCTTGACCTTTTTTTCTTCCAGATGAATTTTGTTGTTATTTTTTCTAGGTCATTAAAATAGTTTTTTTGGGAATCTGATTGACATAGAACTAAATAAATAGATTAGTTTGGGTTGTGCTGAGTCACTCCTGATGCTGTGTGCATGTGTCCAGGTCCTGTGAAATTCTTGCCTTTTGGGGTACACTTTACTTTTTGCATTTGTGTAAGTTCTCTTTTGATCTTCTGCTTTGCAACCAAAGGAGAGCAACCAACCTGTAGTAGAGTCCTCCACCCACAGAGACCCCACCCTCAGTTTGCTCAGCATGAGCTGGCCTCCATGTTCTGTCTCCCTGTCTATGCTGACCTCCTCCCACTCAATGAAGGACAGACCTTTTCTGGAAATGTTCCAGATTATATTCTGCTCATAATTTGTTTTACTCTCAATGTTTATGGATTCTACCAATCAAGCACTATTTCAGAGACTGAATTTTGCAATCAGTAGTGAGGGTAGTAGGGGAGCTCAGAATGAAACATTTATCCTCTCTCATCTTGGATCCAGTTTTCTTATTTTTAAAGTAGGAGTATATTAAAATCATACACTTTACATAATTATGGAGATTATCAAAGTTGAGAAGATATTGGACTCATTTTATAAAGCATATGGTGCTATAGAATTGCCAGAATATTTTATTAAGTTGTTCATAACAATTTATCTATTCACTTATTTGAGGCTTGATAAGTACATTAGCTAGAGGAAGAAAATGTGATTAATGACTATGAATTATTAGGAAATTTTATCATATTCTGGACTAAGCAATATACCAGCAGATAGGAACATAAGGAAATGCAAACTTTACAATCTTTCTGTATGTTTATGAGTTTTAAAAGATATTCCATCAGAAAATACCTAGCTTTTCCAGATAATACTGAGAGTATTATAAAAAAGGGAAAGGGACCTGTATGTGCCAAAATGTTTGTAGCAGCTCTGTTTGTAGTGGCTAGAAACTGGAAAATGAATGGATGCCCATCAATTGGAGAATGGTTGGGTAAATTGTGGTATATGAATGTTATGGAATATTATTGTTCTGTAAGAAATGACCAGCAGGATGAATACAGAGAGGACTGGCGAGACTTACATGAACTGATGCTAAGTGAAATGAGCAGAACTAGGAGATCATTATACACTTCAACAACGATATTGTATGAGGATGTATTCTGATGGAAGTGGATTTCTATGACAAAGAGACTTAACTGAGTTTCAATGGATAAATGATGGACAGAAACAGCTACACCCAAAGAAGGAACACTGGGAAATGAATGTGAACTATTTGCATTTTTGATTTTCTTCCCGAGTTATTTTTACCTTCTGAATCCAATTCTCCCTGTGCAGCGGGAGAACTGTTCGGTTCTGCAAATATGCATTGTATCTAGGATATACTGCAACATATTTAACATATATACGCCCCCTAGCCCCGTGGGGGGGGGGGGAGGGAGGGAGGGGAAAAAACGAAACATAAGCGAGTGCAAGGGATAAAGTTGTAACAAAAATTATCCTGGCATGGATTCTGTCAATATAGAGTTATTATTAAATAAAATAAAATTTTAAAAAAAGATAGTATTAATTCCAGGGTTCATTGATGAAAGGGAAATCTTAGTATTATAGAGTTCCTTCATGAGAAGTAAGGGATATAGAATATTTTAGTACTATATTTAAAAAAAAAATTATCTCTCGCGTTGATTTTTTTTTTTACTTGTTAATTTCCCTCTTGTTAAAATCTCCTAGAATGAAACTCTTAAAGTGTGCATTTAATAAGCTTTCCAATCAAGTTACTTCTGTGCGATTCAAAATTTTCCAAAACATAGAAATATTCTTTCCTTTTAGACTTACCTTACAGGATCATTGGATGATATATGTAGAGCTGGAAGAACCATGGAGAAATACTAGTGTAATCCCATTATTTTGTAAATAAGGAAACTGAAGCCTGAAGGGGGAGAGCAACTTTCCATGGGCAACCATTTTAGGAGTTTTGTATTGAACCCAGGTTCTCCAACTTCCTTTTCAGAGCCTATCCATTATGCTATGCTATATTCACATGAATTTATTTTTAATTTGTAATTTGTCAATCTTGATTTTATTTTTATTTTCCCCATCCCTTAAATATCATCCATACCACTTTTTTTCTTTTGATTTTATATCAAACTCTTTACTAGCAAAGAAAATGCTTCCTCCTCTTTAAAAATCTACCTTTCCATGAAATGTCTCCCTCCTTAGACAAAACACATCATTTTGGTTCACAGTTCTTTAATGTGCTTTTATGGAGTATATAATTGTGCATTTCATTCTATTCTAACAGGAAGTATTTTGTAGTGAATGTTACATCAAGCAGTTTGGTGATATAGTGGATAGAGTATACATTCTAAATTAGATTCAGGAAGATCTAAATTTGAATATTACTTCAGAGATACTCAATTTGTATGAGCCTAGGCAAGTCATACTTAGTTTGCTTATCTATAAAATGGTAATAAAATCTATCTTCCCCAAGGTCATTTTAAATATTAAATGAATTAATATATGAACAGTGTTTTGCAAAGTGAAAAGTTCCTTATAAATTGTATTTATTACTACTATTTTTTATTTCTTTGTCTACTGCTACTGTTATTACTGCTACTCACCCTCCTCCTCCTCCCACTTTATTTTGTCTAATACCTAACAAAATACTAAGAATAGAGAAGTGTTTTACCAAAAAATATTTTCAGGTTTTAAATTTTACTCCACATCAAAAATAGGAAACTTTGTTTTGAGTCTTGCCTTGGTATATAATCCTAGCTCTGTGGAGTCTATGGATCTTAAATTCTACACAGTAAGTTAGTTTAGATAATTTTTAGAGTTGTCTCCCAACAATGCTATCCAAAGATAGTATAGGAATGTTCCTGGAGGTTTCCTGTCAGAAAGTCATGAATACCTCTAGCCTCTGTGCTACAGTTCAGTGGCCTGACATAATTTTCATATTTACAGATGTCACTATTTCTGGCCTTTTTACCTTTTTGATACTTCTCTAACTTAAGCACTGAGTCTGTGTTTAAGTCTTACTTGTTTTTATATTCTGCCTGGCCAACATTTTCATGAAACTGTTTCACTAATGAATATACTTTGAAAAAGATATTGTCATTAAGTAAATACTCAAAATTATAGCTGAGGTAGTAAGATGTTATTTAAATCAAAATTTGTATATCTCAATACATTTATTACTCTGTGAATTCAGCCAGTTATTTCATCTGTGTAGCCATTAATTTTGTGCATATATAATTCATGTTTTTCCATACATCACCACAGAAGAGGGAATTTGAATGAATACATGAATAAAAATATTAATTACTTATTATGTTCAAAAGAGTGTAAAAAATGCTAGAGATATGAAGAGAAAAATTATATAACCACACTTCTCAAAAAAAAAAGAAAAAAAAAAACAAAAAACTCACACTCCAAAGTGTGGGATAACACAAATAGAAAGCTTAGGTGTGAGTCAGATAAAATAAAGACCCATTGTATTTTAGTTACCACAATAAAACAGATTTTAATATCTCTTTTCTAATGAGATTTTCACTGATAAAATTACATTTTTAATTTTTATTTTACTATTTTACAATGATAGGGACTTTTTTACCAAGAAAAGATTTTGCTGCTCAATCGGTAAGTATGGCTGCAGTACATACAGGAGATTCTGCTTTGTCATAATGAGTTGTTTCCTAAGTTTATGCAAAGTACATTGGGATGAAAGCATTTTCATTCCCATGATTCATGAATTTAGGGTCTTGGCCAGTATCCATCAAAATTTAAGGAGAGCTAGTGGTTAAGGTGATTGCTGAGATAGTTGGTAAATGTTGCCTCTTGCCTTCTTTCCTTCAGGATAACATTCTGCTTCATCTAAAATTTCTTTCTTTTTAATTTTCTATTACATTTCATGAATGCAATGGATCACTATTACCATCCATTTTGATTTGCCTTATGGCCAATATATCTGCGTTCTAAAAAATAAATCATTTTTTGCTGTTGCTTTTAAATATTTCCCCTTATACCTCTTTTTGTTCAGAGGTAATCATCAGAAAAGATAATGGACAATAATTAAGTACATAATAGGACTAAGAACTTTGTCAAGTTGTGAACAACTATTCAACTTCTACTTTCATACAGATACCACAATGTGATGGCCGCATATTTAAAATCAGCCAGAGTCAGGAATTCAGGTTAGGGGAAAATCTTCGATCTTTATTCTCTGTGGAAGAAGGATCAGAGGTGAAGGGGGATCATGATAGCAATGTGAGCAGCTGCAACAAGAAGCCAGCCAGCAGTCTCTTCTGCCTTTCTCTCTGCCCCTCTGCCTCCACCCACCAAAATCGTCATTTCCTATACAACACATCAGGACTTGCAAAAAGAGTGGGTGGGGTACATTCTTTCTCTAAGCATATAAATTAATAGAGTATGGTCCAATTACTATTTAGCCTCATGTGCTTGGGAACTCAGTGCATAAACTCAAACTTCAGTCCATTACAGCACTATCCTTTGGGGTCCCTGGAAACATGTTTTATTTTATTTTATTGTTTTCCCTTGTTAAAAACCATACAATACCACTGTGAACATATTTGTTTTAAGTAGATTTTTCTTTATGATTGAGAGTCATTTGGGGATTATGAAAGAAACTACATAATTTCACAAATGTTCTCAAACCTACTCTCTTTCTATTACTTAATGAAGAGAAATTGATATGTAAATCCCTATTCTAAAGATGTGAACTAATGCATTGATTTGTCCATTTGACTACCTGGCCTAGACTGGACAATGGTCATTTTTAATTAATTTAGTCTTTGTTACAGGAATAGCTATGTGGAGGTATAACAAAAATGGCTATTAGATTAATTATTCTCAGCAATATGATGATCCAAGAGAGCTCTAAAAGACATATAATGAAAAATGCTATCCATCCCAGAGAAAGAACTGGTGGTGTCTGAATACAGATGGAACTGCACTGCACTTTTAAATTTAGCCCAGGTTTTTTTTTTTTTTTTTTTTTTTTTTGGGGGGGGGAGATTCTGCTTTTCTTTTATAATATGGCACTTATGGAAATGTTTTATATGACTTCATATGTATAACCTGTACTCCACATCTCACTCTTCAAAAAATAGCCACTGACCAGTTATTGAAATTTTCAACAATAGCCTTGGAATTACATTATAGGGACATCTCAGAAAAATCATCTGTTATTCAAAAATAACTAACATAGCTTTTCTCATTTATTTGTTTGCTTGGGGTTTTTTTGGTCATATTAGGACATTAATGTAATTATTCTAATTATACAGTTGAAGAAACTGAAGGCTATTAAATAATTTCCTTGGTCTTGGTGGCATAGATAATAAGTATCAGAATAGGAATTTGAGCACATCTCTCCCAAATTTCAAGTCTATCAGGCATTATATACTGTGTTACTTCTATATTTAGGCATGAATCCTGTAGATAATTGGTGACAAGTAGAGGAAATCATATTGACATAGAAAGTCACAAATTTAAATTATTAATGTTATCTTATATTTTATTTACTTAAACATTTCCTAAGTACATTTTAATCCAGTTCTTGTCAACAAAACTTTGCTGCTTTCAGATTCCAAGGTTGATACCTTTGATATAAGTTGACAGCTGTATATTTTGTTCTTCTGCTCACATAAAAGACCGACCTCATGTATTTGACTATACATCAACATTAACACATTTTGTTTGATCTGCTAAAATTATTGCTTAAAAATATTTGTTATTGAACCAAAACATTTACAATTAATTAAATAAATAGGGTTAATTACATTGTACATATAATTCTTTGGCATGAAAAGCTAATGTTTCAAACTTTTGCTGATGTATTTGCAAGTCTTGGGTGGTTCCAGTGATTTTCATTGACTAAATTCACAGTATAAATTATATTGTGTTCATTGCACAGAAGCATATGTGAAACTTTCTGAAGAAAGTACAATTTCTCTGAGTGGATGCCCTTTGATTGGAGAATGGCTGAATAAGTTGTGGTATACAAATATTATGGAATATTATTGTTGGGTAAGAAATGACCAGCAGGATGATTTCAGAAAGGCCTGGAGAGACTTACACGAACTGATGCTGAGTGAAATGAGCAGGACCAAGACATCATTATATACTTCAACAATACTATATGATGATCAATTCTGATGGACATGGCCATCGCGAGCCATGAGATGAATCAAATCAGTTCCAATAGAGCAGTAATGAATTGAACCAGCTACATCCATCGAAAGAACTCTGGGAGATGAATTTGAACCATTACATAGAATTCCCAATCCCTATGTTTTTTTCTGCCTGCATTTTTTATTTCCTTCACAGGCTAATAGTATACTATTTCAAAGTCCCATTCTTTTTGCAAAGCAAAATAACTGTTTGGTTATGTATACTTATATTGTACATATAATGCATGTTAAATATATTTAAGTATAAACTAAATGCAATATAAATGAATATAAATAAAAATATATATAAATGCAAGCAGTTTATATTCATTTCCCAGTGTTCTTTTTCTGGGTGTAGCTGCTTCTGTCCATCTTTGATCAATTAAAGCTCTCTTTATCGAAGAGATCCACTTCCATCAGAATACATCCTCAAACAGTATCGTTGTTGAGGTATATAATGATCTCCTGGTTCTGCTCATTTCACTTAGCATCAGTTCATGTAAGTCTTGCCAGTCCTCTCTGTATTCATCCTGCTGATCATTCCTTACAGAACAATAATATTCCATAACATTCATATACCACAATTTACTCAACCATTCTCCAATTGATGGGTATCCTTTCATTTCCCAGTTTCTAGCTACTACAAACAGGGCTGCCACAAACATTTTGGCACATACAGGTCCCTTTCCTTTCTTTAGTATCTCTTTGAGGTATAAGCCCAGTAGAAACACTGCTGGAAGAGTATGCACAGCTTGATAACTTTTTGAGCATAGTTCCAAATTGCTCTCCAGAATGGCTGGATGTGTTCACAATTCCACCAACAATGTATCAGTTTCCCTGTTTTCCCACATCCCCTCCAACATTCCCCGTTATCTTTCCCTGTCATTCTAGCCAATCTGACAGGTGTGTAGTGGTATATCAGAGTTGTCTTAATTTGCATTTCTCTGATTAATAATGATTTGGAGCATATTTTCTTATGTCTATAAATAGTTTCAATTTCTTCATCTGAGAATTGTCTGTTCATATCCTTTGACCATTTATCAATTGGAGAATGGTTTGATTTCTTATAGATTAGAGTCAATTCTCTATATATTTTGGAAATGAGGCCTTTATCAGAACCTTTGATTGTAAAAATGTTTTCCCAGTTTATTGTTTCCCTTCTAATCTTATCTGCATTTATTTTGTTTGTACAAAAACTTTTCAATTTGATATAATCAAAATTGTCTATGTTGTGGTCAATAGTGATCTCTAGTTCTTCTCTGGTCATAAATTCCTCCCTCTTCCACAGGTCTGCGAGGTAAACTATCCTATGCTCTTCCAATTTATTTATCATTTCATTCTTTATGCCTAGGTCATGAACCCATTTTGACCTTATCTTGGTGTACGGTGTTAAGTGTGGGTCAATGCCTAGTTTCTGCCATACTGATTTCCAATTTTCCCAGCAATTTTTGTCAAATAATGCATTCTTATCCCAAAAACTGGGTTCTTTGGGTTTATCAAACACTAGATTATTAAAGTTATTGGCTGTTTTGTCCTTTGAAATTAACCTATTCCATTGATCACCTAATCTATTTCTTAGCCAATACCAGATGGTTTTAGTAACTGCTGCTTTATAATATAATTTTAGATCTGGTACAGCTAGGCCACCTTCATTTGATTTTTTTCCATTAATTCCCTTGAAATTCTTGACCTTTTGTTTTTCCATATGAACTTTGTTGTTATTTTTTTCTAATTCATCAAAGTAGTTTTTTGGGGGTCTGATTGGTATAGCGCTAAATAAATAGATTAATTTAGGTAGTATTGTCATCTTTATTATATTTGCTTGCCCAATCCAAGAGCATTTAATATTTTTCCAATTGGTTAGATCAGACTTAATTTGTGTGGAAAGTGTTTTGTAGTTTTGCTCATAAAGTTTCTGATTTTCCCTTCGCAGAAAGATTCCTAAATATTTTATACAATCAGTAGTTACTTTAAATGGAATTTCCTTTTGTAACTCTAACTGTTGGGTTTTGTTAGTGATATATAAGAATGCTGATGACTTATGTGGGTCAAATACGATTTTATTATTAAAGTGTATTAGTGATACTTTGTTTTTGTTTTTATATCAAAATTGTTTTTAGAAATACTTTAATCCCTTAGAAATGAATTATAACAAAAATAATTATGCAGAAATTGCTGATAAAATGATCAAACCTGAAAATATATGCATTGCCTTGTCCTTATAATTCAGGGTCCTATCAGCCAAGAAGAGAGAATTTGGCTTCTTTTTTTTTTGTGGGTCCATTATTTGTAAAGGTTGCTTTGAATGGTCTTTTCATTTACATTGTAGTCATTCTATAGCTTTCTCCAGCTTCTGCTTACTTTGCTCTTCAAGGTAAATCTTTTATTCATATAAGTCTATGTTTACCTGGATTCTTCACATTTTTATTTTTATTTTTATATTTTTTAATTATAACTTTTTATTGACAGAATATATGCCTGGGTAATTTTTTACAACATTATCCTTTGCACTCACTTCTGTTCTGACTCTTCCCTTCCCTCCCTCCACCCTCTTCACTAGATGGCAAACAGTCTTATACATGTTAAATATTTTATAGTACATCCTAGATACAATATATGTGTGCAGAACGGAACAGTTCTCTTATTGCCCAGGAAGAATTGGATTTAGAAGGTAAAAATAACCTGGGGAAAAAAACCAACAAAAAATGCAAACAGTTTACACTTATTTTCCAGTGTCTGTCCATCATTGATCAATTGGAACTGAGTCAGATTTTCTCTTTGGCAAAGATATCGACTTCCATCAGAATACATCCTCATACAATATTGCTGTTGAAGTATATAATGATCTCCTGGTTCTGCTCATTTCACTTAGCATCAATTCATGTAATTCTCTCCAAGCCTCTCTGTATTCATCCTGTTGGTCATTTCTTACAGAACAATAATATACCATAACATTCATATACAATGATTTACACAACCATTCTCCAATTGATGGGTATCTATTCAGTTTCCAGTTGCTGGACTCTACAAAGAGGGCTGTACAAACATTCTTGCACATACAGGTCCCTTTCCCTTCTTTAAAATCTCATTGGGATATCAGCCCAGGAGTAGTACTGTATCAAAGTATATGCACAGTTTGATAACTTTTGGGGCATAATTCCATATTGTTCTCTAGAATGGTTGGATACGTTCACAACTCCACCAATGATGCATCAATGCACTAGTTTTCCCACATCCCCTCCAACATTCATCATTATTTTCCTGACATTTTAGCAAATCTGACAGGTATGTATCTGTATCTCAGAGTTGTCTTAATTTGCATTTATCTGATTAATAGTGATTTGGAACACTCTTTCATATGAGTGGAAATAATTTCAATTTCATCATCCGAAAATTGTCTGTTCATATCCTTTGATCATTTATCAACTGGAGAATGGCTTGATTTCTAATAAATTAGAGTCAATTCTCTAATTATTTTGGAAATGAGGCCTTTATCAGAACCTTTAATTGGAAAAATGTTTTTCCAGTTTGTTGCTTCCCTTCTAATTTTGTTTCCATTAATTTTGTTTGTACAAAGGCATTTTAATTCGATGTGATCAAAATTTTCTATTTTGTGATCAATAATGATCTCTAGTTCTTTGGTCATAAATTCTTTCCTCCTCTGTAGTTTTTTCCTCCTCTTCTTTTGTATAATTTGATGGTCCTCTGGGAGCAGGTTTCTTGGGGAAGTTTTCTGGAGCAAGGCTTAGTTTCAGTTAAGAGTAATAATCACCTCAAATGCAGCCAGGAGTTAAAATACAAGTGTTTATTGTTTCTTCCAAAATAGCCTGGTAAGCTTCACTTGGTTCCAAGAGCTTTTGTTGCTAGTCCTTTAGCTCTTCCAGCTTCTGTCTATTTCCAACTGACTCTCGCTGAGATAGAGAACTTCTTATATATGATCTCTTAAAGGTATGAATACAAAGGTTGACTCCTCCTCTGAGAGAGTGGGATTACGGGAGGTGTAAACTTGGATATCTCCTGAATTGTGAACTAATATGTGAGCTATGTGAACGCTCAAAGGTGTAAGCATTGTTTCTATCAATTCTAGTGACTTAACACTTGGTAAGGATTTGCTCTAATGTGTGAACCAATAAGTATTGTTTCTATCAATTCCACTGAGTTAACAATAGGATTCTAACACTTCTCCACGAGTCTGAAAGGTAAATTATCCTATGTCCCTCTAATTTATTTATGATGTCATTCTTTATGCCTAAATCATGAACCCATTTTGATCTTATCTTGGTATATGGTGTTAAGTACAGGTCCATACCCAATTTCTGCCATACTAATTTCCAGTTTTCCCAGCAGTTTTTGTCAAATAATGAATTCTTATCCCAAAAGTTGGGATCTTTGGGTTTGTCAAATACTAGTTTGCTATAGTTATTGACTATTTTGTCTTGTAAACTTAACCTATTTCTCTGATCAACTAATCTATTTCTTAGCCAATACCAAATGGTTTTGGTGACTGCTGTTTATAGTATAGTTTTAGATCAGGGACAGCTAGGCCACCTTTATTTGATTTTTTTTTTCATTAATTCCCTTAAAATTCTAGATGTTTTGTTCTTCCATATGAATTTTGTTGTTATTTTTTCTAGGTCATTAAAATATTTTCTTGGAAGTCTGATTGGTATAGCACTAAATAAATAGATTAGTTTAGGGAGTACTGTCATCTTCATTATATTTGCTCAGCCTATCCAAGAACCCTTAATATTTTTCCAATTATTAAAATATGATTTTATTTGTGTGGAAAGTATTTTGTAATTTTGCTCATATAATTCCTGACATTCCTTTGGTAGAAAGATCCCCAAATATTTTATGCTACTGACAGCCATTTTGAATGGAATTTCTCTTTGTATCTCTTGCTGTTGGATTTTATTGGTGATGTATAAAAATGCTGAGGATTTATGTGGATTTATTTTGAAGCCTGCAACTTTGCAAGTGTGGCTTATTTCTAATAGCTTTTTAGTAGAATCTCTGGGGTTCTCTAGGTATACCATCATATCATCTAAAAAGATTGATAGTTTTGTTTCCTCATTACTTACTCTACTTCTTTTAATCTCTTGCTTAACTCTTATTGTCAAGGCTAATTTTCTAATATAATATTGAATAATAATGGTGATAGTGGGCAACTTCGTTTCACTCCTGATCTTACTGGGAATGGTTCCAGTTTATTCCCATTACATATGATGCCTACTGATGGTTTTAAATAGATGCTACTGATTATTTTAAGGAAAAGTCAATTTATTCCTATCCTCTCAAATGTTTTTATTAGAAATGGATGTTGGATTTTATCACATGCTTTTTCTGCATCTATTGAGATGATCACATGGTTTTTGCTAATTTGGTTATTGATATAGTTAATTATGGTAATAGTTTTCCTAATATTGAACCAGCCCTGCATTCCTGGTATAAATCCTACTTGGTCATAGTGTGTTATCCTGGGGATGATTATCTGTAATCTTTTTGCTAATATTTTATTTAAGATTTTAGCATCAATGTTCATTAGGGAGATTGATCTATAATTTTCTTTCTCTGTTTTCAACCTATCTGGTTTAGGTATCAGTATCATGTCTGTGTCATAAAAGGAATTTGGTAGGACTCCTTCATTCCCAATTTTTTCAAATAGTTTATATAGCATTGGAGTTAATTGTTCTTTAAATGTTAGGTAGAATTGGCATGTAAATTCACTTGGTCCTGGGGATTTTTTCTTAAGAATTGGTTATTAGCTTGAGACTGTTTTTTTTTTTTTTTTTTTTTTTGCTAAAATAAGACTGTTTATTTTTATTTCTTTTTTTATAATAAGTTTTTATTGACAGAACCCATGCCAGGGTAATTTTTTACAACATTATCCCTTGCACTCATTTCCGTTCTGATTTTTCCCCTCCCTCCCTCCACCCTTTCCCCTAGATGACAATTAGTTCTATATATGTTAAATATGTTGCAGTATATCCTAGATAGAATATATGTATACAGAACCAAACAGTTCTCTTGTTGTACAGGGAGAATTAGATTCAGAAGGTAAAAATAACCCGAGAAGAAAAACAAAAATGCAGATAGTTCACATTTGTTTCCCAGTGTTCTTTCTTTGGGTGTAGCTGCTTCTGTCCATCATTGATCAAGTGAAACTGAGTTAGGTCTTTTTGTCAAAGAAATCCACTTCCATCAGAATACATCTTCATACAGTATCTTTGTTGAAGTATATAATGATCTCCTGGTTCTGCTCATTTCACTTTGCATCAGTTCATGTAAGTCTCTCAAAGCCTCTCTGTATTCATCCTGCTGAAATTTCCTACAAAACAATAATATTCCATAACGTTCATATACCACAATTTACTCAACCATTCTCCAATTGATGGGCATCCATTCAACTTCCAGTTTCTAGCCACTACAAATAGGGCTGCCACAAACATTTTGGCACATACAGGTCCCATTCCCTTCTTTAGTATTTCTTTGGGATATAAGCCCAGAAGTAACACTGCTGGGTTAAAGCGTATGCACACTTGGATAACTTTTTGGGCGTAATTTCAGATTGCACTCCAGAATGATTGGATTCATTCACAACTCCACCAACAATGCATTAGTGTCCCAGTTTTCCCACATCCCCTCCAACATTTATCATTATTTTTTCCTGTCATCTTAGCCAATCTGACAGGTATGTAGTGGTATCTCAGAGTTGTCTTAATTTGCATTTCTCTGATCAATAGTGATTTGGAACACTCTTTCATATGAGTGGTAATAGTTTCAATTTCATCATCTGAAAATTGTCTGTTCACATGCTTTGACCATTTATCAATTAGAGAATGGCTTGATTTCTTATAAATTAGAGTCAATTCTCCATATATTTTGGAAATGAGGCCTTTATCAGCACCTTAACTGTGAAGATGTTTTCCCAGTTTGTTGCTTCCCTTCTAATCTTGTTTGCATTAGTTTTGTTTGTACAAAGGGTTTTTATTTGATATAATCAAAATTTTCTATTTTGTGATCAGTAATGATCTGTAGTTCATCTTTGGTCACAAATTTCTTTCTCCTCTACAAGTCTGAGAGATAAACTATCCTATGTTCCTCTAATTTATTTATAATCTCATTCTTTATGCTTAAATCATGGACCCATTTTGATCTTATCTTGGTATATGGTGTTAAGTGTGGGTCCATGCCTAATTTCTGCCATACTAATTTCCAGTTATCCCAGCAGTTTTTATCAAATAATGAATTCTTATCCCAAAAGTTAGGATCTTTGGATTTGTCAAACACTAGATTGCTATAGTTGACTATTCTGTCTTGTGAATCTAATCTATTCCACTGATCAACTAATCTATTTCTTAGCCAATACCAAATGGTTTTGGTGACTACTGCTTTATAATATAGTTTTAGATCAGGTACAGCTAGGCCAACTTCATTGATTTTTTTTTCATTAATTTCTTAGAGATTCTCAACCTTTTATTGTTCCTTATGAATTTTGTTATTTTTTTCTAGATCATTAAATCTTTTCTTGGAAGTCTGATTGGTATAGTACTAAATAAATAGATTAGTTTAGGGAATATTGTCATCTTTATAATATTTGCTCGGCCTATCCAAGAGCATTTAATATTTTTCCACTTATTTAAGTGTGGCTTTGTTTATGTGGAAAGTTTTTTTTTGTAATTTTGCTCATATAATTCCTGACTTTCCTTTGGTAGCTAGTTTCCCAAATGTTTTATACTGTTGACAGTTATTTTGAATGGAATTTCTCTTTGTATCTCTTTGCTGTTGGATTTTGTTGGTGATGTATAAAGATGCTGAGGATTTATGGGGATTTCTTTTTATCCTGCTACTTTGCTAAAGTTATGAATTCTTTCTAATAGCTTTTTAGTAGAATCTTTGGGGTTCTCTAGGTATACCATCATATCATCTGCAAAGAGTGATTAGTTTGGTTTCCTCATTGCCTGCTCTAATTCCTTTAATCTCTTTCTCGACTCTTATTGCACAGCCTAGTGTTTCTAATACAATATTGAATAATAATGGTGATAGTGGGCAACCTTGCTTCACTCCAGATCTTACTGGGAAAAGTTCCAGTTTTTCCCCATTGCATATGATGCTTACTGATGGTTTTAAATATATGCTCCTGACTATTTTAAGGAAAAGTCCATTCATTCATTCCTATACTCTCAAGTGTTTGTATTAGGAATGGATGTTGGATTTTATCAAATGCTTGTTTTTGCATCTATTGAGATGATCATATGTTTTTGTTTGGTTGGTTATTGATATAGTTGATTATGCTAATACTTTTCCTAATATTGAACCAGCCCTGCATTCCTGGTATAAATCCTACTTGGTCATAATGTATTATCCTGGGGGTGATTTTCTGTAATCTTTTTGCTAATATTTCATTTAAGATTTTAGCATTAATATTCATTAGGGAGATTGGTGCATAATTTTCTTTCTCTGTTTTCAGCCTACCTGGTTTAGGTATCAGTACCATGTCTGTGTCATAAAAGGAGTTTGGTAGGACTCCTTTAATCCCTATTTTTTCAAATAGTTTATATAGCATTGGAGTTAATTGTTCTTTAAATGTTTGGTAGAATTCACATGTAAATCCATCTGGTCCTGGGGACTTTTTCTTAGGGAGTTGGTTAATAACTTGTTCTATTTTTTTTTCCCTGAGATGGGACTCTTTAGGAAATTTACTTCTTCCTCTGTTAGTTTGGGAAAGCGATATTTTTGGAGGTATTCTTCCATTTCATTTAAGTTGTCAAATTTATTGGCATAAAGTTGGGCAAAGTAACTCCTAATTATTCCTCTTAATTTCCTCCTTGTTAGTGGTAAGTTCTCCCTTTTCAATTTTAAGACTAACAATTTGATTTTTCTCTTTCCTTTTTTTAATCAGATTTACTAAGGGTTTGTCTGTTTTTTATTTTTTATTTTTTGTTTTTTTTTCATAGAACCAACTCCGAGTTTTATTAATTAATTCAATAGTTTTTTTTTTTTTTTTTTTTTTTT